>JARFOC010064637.1:0-17296 GCA_031763485.1 Osmoderma eremita | reverse complement strand
AATGCTTGTACCCCTTTCATTGCTTTTGCTAGTATGGTGATTCCAGCAAAAACCATGCGCCGATAATGGCATTTTTATGGTAATTCATTATTATTATTAAAAAAAAAATTATTCACATTTTTATTTTCTTGCGCCGATAATGGTATTTTTTACGGTTAATTGTTTTTGGCATTTTTGATGTTTCTTATAATAATGAATGTTCAGTGTTTGTGCGTATTGCTGTCCACCCATTAAAATTACTCACAAGCCACGGCTGGTTATAACTAACTATTTATAGTTTAGTTGTTAAATGACAGAAATGGCCATCTCTATAAAAAAAAGCAACGAAAGCACTTTTCCCATTTAACTACCGTGTAGTTAAGTAGTAGTTAAGTTAGTTACTTAACTACAAAGTTTATTGACTTGACGACTTTCTTGCTTTATTAGTAAAGATTGCAAGGACTGTGGAGGCACAATAAACAGGCTGTTCGGCTTGAT
This sequence comes from Osmoderma eremita, assembly GCA_031763485.1. Lineage (NCBI taxonomy): Eukaryota > Metazoa > Arthropoda > Insecta > Coleoptera > Scarabaeidae > Osmoderma > Osmoderma eremita. The sequence goes on along the minus strand of JARFOC010064637.1, from coordinate 16,819 downwards.
AATGGAAATCCACGTATTCCCGAAACACGTGTCGTTCTGAATTAATTAATACTTTATGCGGGAGGAGTAATCCGAACAGTGTGTTTATTCTTGCTTTATACTAATACAATAGTTTGAAAATAGTAATGCTTTGGAAAATGTAAATACCACGAATTACATACATCACAGACAATCTTTATTTAACTTGATTACTATATTTTGGCATTGTACTTACATTGTACCGGGAAAATGGATTTAATTAAAACGAAAGCATATCAAGAAACGTTAATTAAACTGCAGTAAATGCGTTGTAGAGTGAACTTTATGAAATTATATTGTTTTAATATAATTTGTATTTATTTTTTATTTATGTTTATAACAATAAGTAGTAATAGCGCTTGCCCAATAGATTACCAATTATAGGACAATAGAATATAATGTGACACAAGTGTGTATGTATGCATTTATTCTGAAATTGACAGAAAACGTGTCTAATAACAATCTATATACAGGTATAGAAAATTTTCATTTTGTATGCCGATTTTTCAATGTATTATTGCTAGAACGTTGCCAAAATCGTACGGATCGTCTGTTCCGTAATACCGGCAGTTGTTGGGAATATCGCAGTCGGTAGTGCGCTCTCGCAGGGTAAACATCATAAATGTACGCGGGCCAGATTACTACGAGGAAGAGACAAAGCGGCAGTCACGAAATTAATGCGCTATTACAAGCAATCATTTCTAAAGAACATGTCACCTTTTCCAAATAAAAATGTTAATATAAAGGGCAGAATGTGGTGAGATATGATTGTATAAGCTTAGAAAATTCTTTTTATGACTAAGTTCATAGCATAAAGCACCTTAGCTTACTTACCTTAACTTAATTTTTCTAAAAAATTAGGTGCAAAGTAAAAAGACATACCTCTTCTTACTATTATACTACACTACTATTTGAAGCCAGTTTTCTTATTTTTTAAAACAATACATCATTTATTTGCCATACTTTATTTAAAACCAGTCAGTACATACTTTTGATTTCTTTCAGGGATATCTTAACACGTTTTTAACTGAAAACAAAAAAAAAAGTTTTCAAGCAATAAAAAAGCAAATAAATTTTTTATGTCCTATAAGCCATAAAAATTTGACTGCCACGAAAACTACATACTTTACGTCTTGGTTATTACCATACTTTGTTACGAATAATGTCCGCGAAATTTTCTTATGGAAATTACAACTGAATGTATTAATAACAGCGACTACGGTACTTTTTATGATCATGGCCATCCTTCAGCACAATTTCGTGTCTTGTATAAACATTTCTGTATGGAATTACACTTAAGAATTGAATAGCGGGTGTTTTGTTGGGATTTTAGTGCGTTCTCAGAATATCTGGCAGTTAAAATGGTCTCCCGTCTACGTACGTTTATTCCTCTTTATTTCCACATATGTTTTATAAGTGAGAAATGACATTGTTTAGGCTACCGACAACCATCGACACGTACTGTTATGGATATGTTGAACGCAATTAATTTACCGTTTTACAATAGGCCGACCATATATTTAGTGAATACGGTTCCTGATAATCTGATACTTATGTTGTAGCCTGTTAAAGCAACGCCACAAATGTGCGACCTCAAATACTTTTCATCCATCCATCTGCCTAAGAACAGAATGCCGATTTTATTGCGTGGAACCGAATTTGCCTAAACACATGTTTATATCAATTTAATTTTGCCCATGTGAAAAACATATGAGATACAAATTCCTCTAATTTCTTTTAGCCTACATCTAATGCATGTTAGAAGTTGGTAGTTGATGAAAATTAAATAACTTTATTTAGTTGTTGGCCAGCCTTTTTTACTGTTTTTTTTTAATATTTGGAGATCCATTTATATAACTTTTTTTAAATCTGATATCCATATAATAAATTGTTGCTAAAACGTTATATTCTCCATTATTTTTCATTCAAGTCAGGGAATGGTTAAATTCTAATTACACTAATAAGGACTGCTTTCTATACTTAATGCGGTTAATGCTTTTGCAATCTTAAACTACATTGCACAAATTATTTTCCAGGAATTTATCTAATCTTATACTTACTCAAAAATTTAGTACCACATTCATCGTACTTACTCCGTTCAGGTACTTTGTTTCAAGAGTGATAACGGCACATTTGATTATAAATTCAGTCTAGATTGTCAATGAAAATTCTCTCTCACCTTTTAAGTACCAATTGAACACATTTCTGCAAAAAAGAATTAAAATCAGACTCACAAAGTCGGTTATTTCTGTTAACTACGTTAGATATTCTATGAATATCTAAATTTTTGTGCAAGCTGAATGATTAGATAAGACTTTAAAAATAAACATCCTTCCACGAAAATACGTCTGGTTATCTGTTTTTTACAGTAACGTCCTCAATGCTTTAGTGTTAGTAACTGCAAAGAGTATTTAGAATTTTTTTTTTCTGTTTGGAGTATTTCTGAAAAATTATTCCGTTCATGAAATTATCCCAATAGTCAAATTAAATTTTAGTACTGTGTAACTAGAATTTTTTTTTAAAGAAACTGTTCTGAATGTTTAATTTAAAAACGATATTATGAATATAAATATATCAACATAAACATATTGATATCCATCACATCACATCACATCAATGTAACCTAGTTTTTAATATAAGCAAATAATAAACATTTATGCTTCATTGACATAGCAAATGAAAATTTCAGCTGCTTAATTCACAGCCTTTCATTTACTATTCTGGCATTGATTTGTATGTAAATATTTACTGCTACTAGTTTGCAATGGGAATTCAATTTTGTTCGAATATGTAATGTTTGGGTTATACGATTGGTCGATCTTTTCTGCCAAATTAAATAAATCATTTTTGGCACAAAAATAAATCATGTTACTAAAGTCTTTTATTATTTAATTAAAAAATAACTTATTGTTTTTGAATCAGAAGAAATATGCAACGCATAAAACGATGAACTGGTCTAATAAGTAGAGTTGCTCACTAGCGCCAACGGGCGATGTGTAGTTCGTAATATGTATCCCTTTAATGGGTTGGTCCAAAAGAATTGTGAAAATCACGTAAAAAGTAAACAGCATTCTTTAAAAAAATGAAAAATTTTAATGTAAGATAACACATACATTAAATTTAAATTTTTCATTTTTTTGAAGAATGCTGTTTACACCTGTAAATGAAACGGCAAATTACATAAAATAAAGGTAACACATACATTAATTTTATGTAATTTACCGTTTTATTTACTGGACAACGAAGCATGTGTCTTATTTTTAAATAAATATTCGGGCTGCAATTTACCAAGGCGGGCATATCGTTACAGAGATTTGTTCCATCTGCTCGTGAACATGTCGAAAAAGGAATTTAATCGTAGTTGAAAAATTAAACAAAAAACTATAGTTATCTGTGGACGAAACAATTGTTTTAATTACGCAAATATAACGTCACTAGATGTAGAACGTTCGTTCTCTGCATATAAAACACACTAATGCATGCCGCATTCGGTTTGCTGAAACAACTGGGGAAACATACCTAATGTTGCAGATATTTAACAGATGTTATTTACTTTGTGATTTCACGGAAGCTTCTTAATACGGTAACATATTATAATTTCTTTCTGACCATTTATTTTATGTGTAAACTCTTATGCGCCCGCCACTGGCTGTTGGCCCAAATTGAGCAACTGTAGTAGTAGTTTTAAGTCATACGGCTATGTTTCTGTTGTGTCTAGACTTCCTAATGTAATGGTAACTAGTATGCATAGAACAATTTTTCTGCGATATTCTCAAAAAAACAATCAAACAATAGTTTAAAAGCTAGACACTCCAAACGTCGTTATTGATAACACAGTGAATTGTCTCTAAATTATCTCTGGGACGTCAGGAACATGAAACAAAAAACGTTTAGTTACCTTTTGTTTATTGAACGTTAAAGTTTGATGATCTATCGTAATTTCTCATAAGACAATGTATAACCAAATATAATTCAGAGAAAACATGAAGAGGAAATTTTCATACAACATACATTATATGTTTTAGATAAATTATAATTCGTGCAGATTTGTTATTGACATTTAATTTTATCCATATCAGTATTGATGGAATCGGCAAATATTACAGTTACTTAACATTTAAAATGTGAAAATTTCATTTTCCTACTTCTTTACCGAAATAAAAATTTATAAGGAAAGCGTTGAAAACCTTTTTTTTTTTTGAGGGAAAACAAATTTTTATTATAAATCACATAAAAGTTCCCACGCATGAGGACAAATTATACTGGTGATTTTTGTTTCAAAAGCTCTTTGGAAATCATCTGTACTTATCCAGAAACTCATTTAGCATTTAACAAATGATATACTCTGAGATTTTTGTACGGGTTTTGCGGCTGTTAAAATCTGGGAAACTTCGATCTGTATCGGATCACTTCTCACCTCACAATGGATTGATTAATTCGGTCATGGCATTGCATTGCAGTGGGTATCGTCTTTCCTGAGTGATCGGAAGCAGATTGTATAATGAATTTTAATTTTGAAGGAGTTATAAAACCTATCAATTCTACTAGTCTCAACAATAGTATGGGAGTACCTCATGGTTCGGTCCTAGGTCTTGTTCTATTTTTGTTATATATTAATAACATCGAAAATACTTTTTTGGACAATCTCGGTCATATAAATTTGTATGCTAATGACATTTCTGTTATGTCTGATAAAGTAAAAGAAACTCTAGAATGTAAATGTAATTATTTTCTTGACAGACTTAAGCAGTGGTTGAGCGAACATAAACTCTTATTAAATGTTGATAAAACCCAATATGTGACATTCCACAGTAGGCAACATACAGTACCGTTACTTAATCTCCGTATTGACGGTGAAATGATTTCATCTACGGATAGTACAAAATTTTTAGGCCTACATTTCAATCAAAGCCATAGTGAATATTTAGTTTCTAAACTTAATTCGTTAATGTACCTATTTCGTAATTTAAGGTATGTACTAACAAGAAAGCAGTTGATAGCTACATATTATGCCTTGGTTGAGAATAGACTGCGATATGGCGTTGGTTTCTGGAGAGGATCGTCTGCTGCACATCCTATTTTTGTTGCGCAGAAACGAATTGTGAGAATCATCGCAAATGTATGCAGTACCTATAGTTGCAGGGAGATCTTTCGAGAATTTCAAATATTGCCATTAACGGGCTTATACATTTTCGAACTATGTGTACATATTTTTTTGAACAGGGGCAAAGTTTGTGAAGAGTAGTGAAGTGCATCGCTACGATGTGAGGACTGGAAATCAGTTTAAGGTTCTTTTTGCTAGACTGGTAGTTAGTAAATTGTCTCCAAATTGCATGGGTTTGAAATTATTTAACTCTGCCATAGAATTTAACTAAATGTGAACATGTAAATAATTTCAAAGATATGTCGAAATCTTATTTGACTGATAAAGTTACTTATAGTTTAAACGAATATTTCAATTAACGTTTTATCCTTTTTTTTTACAATACCTATACACCTGTATCATCCGGGTTGATTATTATTAAATAAATAAATGCATTTGACAATGGGAACCACGTATTCCCGAATCACGTATCCTGATTTAATCAATCTATTACAAGGTGAGGAGTGATCCGACATAATATTTGGACCAAATCTTTTTAGCAATTAACTGAAAATTAATCCTTATTATTACAGAAGAAAAATATGTGCATATTGATGAATTTTTAATAAAGCAAGATTTTGTTAATCTATAGCTTTTTCAAAATTCTATCTGTGGATATCTATCTTTTTTTTTTTTTCGTAAAAAAATTATATACATTTGTCTCAACGATAATAAAAAGGGGGGATGAATATTCAGCTTTTGATAGATTTCGAATTATTTCTGTGAAATGAATATTTCTGTAATTTTTTTCATATTTTCGTGGCAAAGCATTTTATATAAGAAATATCGCCCGCAACATTTTATTTTCTTCATCACCTAAGCTTCTCTAATCTACGGCGTGTTGGCACGATTATACTGAAGTTGCTCGTTATTTAGCACTAATAAACACATAACTCTTTCTTGTTATTCAGTTTCATTCTGTCTTAGCATTATTTTTTTGGCGGATCGGCAATAAGCGATCCCACCTTGTCCACTGCCTGCTCCTTCAGTAGAATGAGAATGTTCCTTGTATGGTGTTCCTTCCTGGTACTCCTGGCAATCCGCCTAATCTTCTGCGTAAAGCCCTTGCCATTTTTTATTATAGTTTCCATATAAGAAGCCTCAACCTTTTGGTCGGTTTATTAATTGAGAGAGGCGTCTCTTTGCTTTTTGAGGTAATTGTGAGGCTGTTTCTTTTGTGTTATGGTTAGAATCGCTGGAGTTAGTACATTCATGACCTCGTCTAGTTCGGCATCAAGAGAAAGGTCCTCTATGATCAACCCATCGACTTCCCTAAGGCCAGACGCTGGAATTCTCCCTCCCGCAAGCAGGTCTCAATCCTGGACGTGCTCCTCGCAAATAACCAATAAATGTATCCGGCACTGTATTATTATTATTCGTTAAAACACTAGGTGCTTCTCTCTTTGTTGTATATTGTTTTGTTTTGATTGTAAATATTGCTTATTACTTTTAACAACTTCGTTGTCTTCTGATGTTAGAAAATACCTTTTAGTAATAAGATTATGTACAATATATATAAAATTATACAGTTTGTTTATTAGGCATCCGTTTCTTGAAGAAATAATCTTTTAATTGACCCGAAAATACTTTAAAATAGATACTTGTTTAAGACTTTGCGCTATCATTGTGTAGAAACGCCAAACAAGATTATTTTTAACGCCAGTACATTACGAAACAAAACATTCATAACTCAAAGACGTCGTTTTTTAAGAGGTTTGTATTAACTTGACTTGTATGTATGTATGTAATCAGATATTCCAGTGTAATTTCAACACACTTCTGAACGTTCTATCGATTTGAAAATTTGCACACTTGCCTGCTATCCAAGACAACACATAATCGGGCAGTTTCGATCAATATAATCGCGGTTATTATGAAAATTAAGTATTTATTAAACATATTTGAATTTGATAGGTGTGGTACTAGTGCCGCCACACGTATCTCAGCGGCCACAAACCGATTCACCGTTTATACGACCGATGGCGTTAGTGTTGTATTGTTTACATTGAGCAAAAGCGTTTTTTCAGAGGTTTTGTCATATTTTTTTTTATTTGGGAGCAGCATTACCACTGATTACCACACACAACATTGCATTCGTTCAAGCTGTGAATATAGTGTATATTTTGAAAGCACGTAACTGGTTTTGTTATTATTGGTTAATATAGAAAGTATAAGTTATTAAATGTTATAATTTTGGTCCATAAACACCTTATATTAGAAACTCGGTGTATAACACCTTTCGCCAAAATTCCAAAGGTTTATCTTCAAATTGGCATACTGTACGCTCTATTAGTATCGCTAATAAATGGCTTTCTGCGTGCTACGGGCCCATGGTAACTGGACTTTCTTAATACTTTTCGAACTGTCTCCGCACACACGATCTTTCCCGATGATGACCCGATATGCGCAGCCAACGTGCTTGCACTAATTTTTGGATTTTTTTTTCACCTCGCTCACAGTTTGTCTCTCATCACGGTTGCTTAAAATCTTCGGACGACCACTGCGAGGTTTATTATCGACACTATTATTTTGTTTGTATTTTTGGATGATGTAGTGTATTGTTCTATGAGGTTGTCTTATATCTGCGGCTATTTGTCGTAAACTTTTGCTCTGCTTATGCAGTACAACAATAATTTGGACGACTGTGGTTTTATCCCGTCCTAATATACTTTTAGAAGTAAACACATCGGGTTTTCCCTCGTTTCTAGTTCAACTGTTGCGCTTGGTGTTCCCCTATTTTTTACCAGAAATCAAATACTTTATTGGCTTGCAATTTTTGTTTTAATTTAATAAATGGTTTCCCATTAGAAATTTTGAGTTGAATTGTAATGTAGGTATAGAGTTTTATACGCAAATTTGTAAATGTCTTACAAGTTAATAATATCGATATTTTTTTTCATCGCGTCTGTTTGTAAAAAAATGGGTCAATATCGACCCACTGTATATTATTAAGTTTGCTTTATATATGTTTTAGTGCGATTTATATAAAGCTTAATTTAATTTTTTTTTTAAATAATTAAAATTAAATAAGTTGTAAATAAGGCTCTTTTACATTTCTTTAAATGAAAGTATCGCCCTATTAAAAAAAACATCCCATGTAATATATACCTATTATATATACATAAACAGACTTTTCGTTATTTAGTTTGTAGAACCGCAGATTCGGAAATTGAGAGAGTATTCATTTAAAAAAAAATTATTATTATATTGCGCTTTTTCTTACGCTAAATTATGCTGAAAAAATACTTAATTAATCAGAGTTCAAGGATTATGTAACTTAAAGATATCAGTGTCAAAACACATTATTTATTACCGAAAACTTAACGATGTTACCCAATGGGATTTCCATAAAATTATTTGAAGGATAATTTGCTCGTCATTGTGATGATTAACTTGAATCGTCACATGAAATGCAATTTTTGGAATTAATCCCGGATTAAATGCAGGCTTTTCCAAAAGTCGCTTGACCGATAATAGTAATCAGCATCAGAATCATCAAGCAGGTATGGTGATTTATATAGAAAACATATGATCTGAAATCATGCATCTCGACGCTGCAATTTGTCTATTGATCACCGGAAGAATACTTTGAACAATTGGCAATATTATAATAAATTTGAACAATTTATTTCTTTTTGCGGAATTTTTAAAATTTCGTCAAGCCACTTTTGGGACAGCTGTATGTGAAAATTATTTTTTTCATGTTTATTGTTGTAAGTTGGATATTTTGAAAGGCAATTATCGTATGTTGGATTATCTTATCCCTTACCGCGTCGTTATTTTAGTTATCCGTTACCTGCATCTTCACGCTTATAATTCACGATGTAAAATAAGAAGCACACGTGTAACTATGTGTTCTGTCACAATTTTATGTACTTTCCTTCACTTTTACTCACTTTATTGACGATCTATTCGTACAACAGACTGTGCGGCAAACAAGCTCACCGCCCGGAAACTCTCCGACGATATACCGTAACAACCCTTCTCTAATACACCTATGTATATACGAACAACCCGCTGACGTTCAAGTCTGGATTCGCACTACTCGCCCGTCCCACACCTTGAGCGTCGCCTTATCAGCAGACTCCGAACAGAACGCGCGCGCGTTTCGGCGCCCCTGAGATCGCCACCGTTCGCCGTCAGCGCGACACGTTTTCGGCGATGTCGGAAAATACTGACTGCGTCGGCTATATTCAGCACGTTTGGCGAGTGCGATTTACGATTCTATGTAGGTACTACAAATGTAGATCCCACGCAGTATGAGTGAGTGGTGGTAGATGGACGAATTTTCGCTAAGCGTGCGGTGTACGTATTTCGAAATGTTCCGATAAAAGCCAAACAGCAAGCCCGCTATTGCGGGTCATATCTGCGGTTGATGACTTATAAATCTTTCTAATACGATTTATGATCTATTTAAGTATGAGGAAATTCTGGACTTTTCGTCTGTTGGTGAAATTACGTGATTAATGGTAATTAAAGTGGAAATATAATTGTGTAAAAAGTCGTACTTGGTATTAAAGTAAAATTGCCGGGTTGGCAAATTAATGCATTGTTGCAATAATTTGTTGTAATAATTATATACAGATATAGAAAGAAATTTCTCACTTTACATGCGGGTTTTAATGTATTAATGCTAGAACGTTGTCATATCGTACGGATGGTACGTTCTGTGGTAGAGGCGCATACTAAATAGTGTCAAGTATGTCCTAGGAGTAGAATAATAATTTAATTGCAGAATCGGGAGACATTTTTTTCCGAATTTATTTTTTTAAAGACTGCATAAGAGAGAAAAAAAACTAAAAAAAATCAATATCAAGTACCAACTGCATATTTACATTATTTATAACCATTTTTTCAAGTTATATTCTGAAACAATGTGTAGTTTTGCAGAAGTTTACATTTATTTTCACTATTCTACTATTAAATTAACCTTAATATATATATTTTTTAATTATGAAGCTACAGTAGAGGGGCCACAAGAGTTCTAGCGCAATTTCACCCTAAGAAATACATTGGGCCCAAAATAACTACTTTTTCCGCCATCTTGGGTTTCATGATCCGTTTTGCCCCAACAGATAACCGTTCCATTCCAGCGGGTGGCTGTTCCGATATACCGGCCAGCCGTTTCCGCCACAACGTTGCAATTGAACGCCTACTCGTTGTGGCGGAAATAGCTGACCGATATATTGGAACAGCCACCCATTGTAATGGAACGGTTATCTGTTGCGGCAGAACAGATAAAGAGATCCAAGATTGCGGAAAAAGTAGCTTTTTTAGCCCAATGTATTTCTCATGAGGAAATTGCGCTAGAACTCTTGTAGCCTTTCTACTAGCTACATTTATTCATTCATTTATTGCATTCCAAATTTCACTTCGATATGCGTATTCCAGAAGGGCCCTAGTATCCGCAGGGGTTTGTTTCCTCCGTCTTTCGTGGATACCTGATAGTAGCGAACGCGTATGTATGTATTAGGGACGGGACAACGGTTATTTTCAAATAACCGTTATCACCGCGACGTTATTTTCCAATAACCGTTATTCTAAACAGTTCTCGTTATCATCGTTCTCGGCGCTTTGGATATGCTATACTTACATAATAACTGTATTATAATCGGTTCTCTAGAAGGAATAACAAACATTTCGCTGTTGGGATTGGTTATATATAAAGGCATTTACAGAAAGAAAAACACCAACATACAACTAGACCAAGAGGAGAGTACAATCCTGGCACGTTTAAGAAATAGAAAAAAAAATAGACTACTATTGTGAGTGAATATTATATTTAGTAACGAAGAACGGGGTCCGAGAACGAGAATCGAGAACGGGCACCGAGAACGAGAAACGAAAATGGCCACCGAGAACGGTGAAGCGTATCCATTCTTGAGAGATTATTGGATTGAGCGTTATTCCGCTACCAGCTATTTTGGTAACTGTTAATATCAAAAATAATAAAACCGTTATCGGCTGGTAACGGTTATTAATAACAGTTGTCGATATATCGCCCATCCGTGGTATTTATATGAAAGGTAAAGCAAAATTAAAACAGGAAGGAACGTGTTATATAATATTTATTTAAAATTACAATGAAATAATTATTCTTAGGCTGTTGCATAAATAAAATTTAACTAAAATAATAATTTTACAATAGTCCATTAGAACAAGAAAATGTACTGTAAATGAAACTAGAATTGATAATAACAAAAAGTTAATTCCTTAATACTTATGAGGCGAGATCAGCTAAGAACAAAACGTTTGGTCATCTGGAGCTATATATTTAATCATCTTCTGAGTTTTTGGCAGTTGATTCTTTGCTTGGTTCCGAAGAAATCGATGTGGACGGCTGGGCATTATGGTTTGGTGTTGTCATTTTTTTAGAAGGACATTGTTAATGGAAGTTGTCGTCTTTGCATTTTAGTAAACAGATCCTGCAACCGGTTTCAAGACTTCTATTATAGTGCAAGTAATTTTTTATGCTTCGTTCCATTATTGGGTCATAATCCGTTATCTGTTCTTTTAATGTTTGGGCCCTCCAAGATATTGCAGAAAATTTTTCAACAGTCGATGATGGCGGTTTTTCTTGACTTTTACCCCCATCGTTACTCTCTTCTCAGGAAGATTTGTCTTCCAATTCCTCGTTGGTAAACACCTGATACTGTTCGCCTGTGTAATCATTCAGTTCTTCAACAGCCATATCGTTAAATCCCTCATTTTCTGCGTTATATTAAAGATCATTGCGGACTGTGGATCAACATTTGGGGTGTGTTCAGAATTACAAACTATGTCAATCCACAAATTCTTCCACCATGCCACTATCGTTTCTGGTTTCAATTCGTCCATTGCTCCCTTAATAAATACAATTGCATTAGCAATTGTGAATGACTTCCAACACTCCATGAGCTCAATATCGGAAGAATCTTCAACCATCGTGTAAACCATTTCGAAAACCTGTTAAGTATATATGGTTTTAAACACCTTGATCAAGTGTCTGAAGTAATAAGATCGTATTAGGTGGTAAGAAAACCACTGGAGCATTTTCATTTTCTGTGACTAGTGATGCAAGATGACCGTGAGCGTTGTCTATTATCAACATCAATGGTTCTTCTGCAAATATCTTTTAATTTCCCGAATAAAACATCGTAGCACCATTCCGTAAATAAAACCGCCGTGACTCATGCCTTCCTATTTGATTGCCAAGAAAACAGGCAGAAACTTTTTATCTTTGTTTTTAAGATCACGGGGATTCTGTGCTCAGTAAACAAGTCCAGGTTTAATCATATGACCAGATGCATTTGTACAAAATAGCAACGTTACTCTGTCCTTAATTGTTGTAAAGTCTGGTGCTTTCTCCGCAGTCTTGTCCGCTGGGGCATTTTTATCCACATAAAACATGTCTCACCACAATTAGACACTTCTTTTTCAGTAATAATTTGCTTGAATTTTCCTGGAAATGGGACACATGTTCCAGTATTGAGATTATCCGCTAAATAATCCGTTCAACGAATAAAGGAACTTCAGGAATAACGACAACAATAACAATATTCGGCAAATATGTCGTACGTAAATAAGCAATAAAAGTATTAAAGTACAACTACCAATAAATAAAAGTTTATGGTCGTGTAACTACAAAGAGAACAAAAAGATTCTAAAAAATCCAAACAAAAATATACTTCTTCAGTTCAGTGGTTTTGAGTGCTGGAGCAATAAATTAGTACATCTGCCAAAATTACGCCTCAGAAATGAAATTGTTGTGATGGGCAGGAGAGGTGGCTAGAGTAGTTCAAAGCCACAACGAACTTATTCATAGTAGCTTTGTAATACGTGCCATCACAGAAAAAGTACAAGAAAGAAAGGTGCAGTGGTATTGGCATATTTCTCAGACGCCATGTTGTCAGGAGAAGACAAGATATTGAATAAATCAACGAACCCGATTAAGACCTCAGGCGACATGATGGACCAGCATCAACAAGGAGACTCCAAAGAAAGAAATGGGAAAAGGCGAAGATTGATGATGATGAGGATAATGCACATACTCTAAAAGTAATGGAAAAATAATCTTTGCAATTTTTCTAAAAAATATAGTTAGGGAGTTTATTCAGATATGGACTTAGCTGACACAATTATAATGGGAGATAATAATTATTCTTAACAAAGAAAAGTCGATAATTTCTACTTTGAAATAGAGACAGGCAAACTGCTTTAATTTACGGTTTACTGTTGTCCAAAATTAGTTATAAGTATATGCACGTATCGTTCATATAATGACAACCGTATTTACTGATTAAAGACAAAATATATACATCTTAGAATCTCCTTTATGTTGTTGCCAATAGAAAGCTCTGTAAACACTTCGCCCGCTGAAGTTGATGGATGTGTTTCACAAGCTTTACTTTACTAGGGATTCTGTTGTATCCTATTTTATTTTATATTAAACTTCATCATAAATCTTAGTAATAAAAGTACCCCTCAAGAAGTATTAGGGAGATCTTCTGGGGTTGATTAATAATTAAGTTTTCTGTTTGTTTAAAAGACTTTCAAATTCACCGCGATAAATATATTTTGTGTGAAGAGATTGTTTTTAACAAACAAAAGGTTCGGTTTCGACAAAAATATTCGTACATAAAAATGAACACGCGGTCCCAAAATAAGGGTGTCAAAGTTAATGAAAAAGAGCATGGCGACTCCATCTCCATTACTAGTTATGTCTCGATAGTTTATGAGGACCAGAATGAAAGGAATAGAGTTAAGAGACAAACTAGCTAGTAAAGTATTGCCAGAAATAAACAATACTGAAGCTAAGTTGGCGGTGTCTCTATGCGCGCACTGTTTACCCACGTTAAATAATATAGACCGGTCAAGTAAACGTTAAGCAATTAATTAGTAGTGCCTAATTGTTAAAAATGGTGTTAAGTACAGAGGAGAAAGTTTTTCTGGTGGAGCAATATTTTCGCTCATGCCGAATCGGCCGACTCAACTACGTATGTGTTAAATTCACACAACAGTTCTCGGAATAATGCCGTAATTTTAAAGGTTATTGAAATTCAGAAATACTGACAGTGTATTGTGCAAACGAAAAGAAAATCGCATATATCAGCAGATATTAGAAAATACGAAAGTTAGCCAGCGAAGGACAGCGTTCCTTAAACTATCCTGAAGGAGCTGGGTGCATTTTCGTATGTGATTCAGGTACACTAACAGTTACATCCTCGGGATTATGGCAGTAGAGTGAAATATTGCGCCAGAATTCTTGCCTTACAATGGGATTTGCCAGACCCGGTAAGGTTCAAGAAATTCCTTTACGTAATGCAAAAGTCTGGTGTGCAGTTTCGAGACACGGAATCATTGGTCCGTACTTGATCGAAGAGAATGGTAGACAAGTCACAGCTTACCAACAGCGGTACATACAAATTTTCATACGGTTTATCCCTGATCTACGTCGATTCTATCGACATTTCGAGACCAAGTTTTTCAGCTGGACGGGGCAACTTGCCATAGTGCTGCTGCAGTTCGTCAATTTCTTCAGGGACATTTTCAAACCAAAAATCATTTCCACGATTTACTGACTTCCCTTATCTTTCACATTCGCCAGAAAGGTCTGGCGAAAGGTAAGGACCTTTCCATAGATTTGGAGCATGACCAAGGATGCCGTCTTCAAAGGGTCACCACAAACCATCCATGAATTGAAGTATGCTATTCGAACCTTCTGCGGACAACTGAGACAACCCTTCGATAAAATGACGACCAACTTGAAACTTCGTTATGAAATCTGTCTTGAACGAGGAGGTGCACATTTTGAAACATGTAATAAAGTCTAAATAATACGTTAAAAAAGTAAAGGAATTATAAGTTCAGTACTGATTATTTCGGACCATACTGCACTAACTTTAATATAAAGGAACTAACCTACACACTCCACGAAGAAACCAGAAGGATGGAGTATTAGAGAAATAAATATAATGAATATATTCGGCAACCTACACAAAACAACGGACGACTTTACAAAAAAATTTAAATTAATTCCGTAAAATGCGCAGACATACAGACAGACACGGATTCTGCATATATTTGCTGCAAACCACCGTCGCACAGTGGTTCAGAACGCGATCGAAATTGTTTACTCTTTAGTTTTAACAAATTTTACATTAAAAGTTGAGTAAGTTTATGGTTTTGGGTATGCTGAATCTGAAATTATGCATAAAAACCCGTATTTGTCAAACCTACCCAAAAATACAACCCTTAAATGCGAAAAATTGATATCACTTAATACAAGTACGCAGAATATTTTTTATACAAATTATACAGTTTAGTTTGCAAATTCGAAGTATTTCTTTGTCAAAGGCACCCCTTAATGCATTGAATTTGACATGTTTAGTAGTTTGTACTTGGTTA
Source organism: Osmoderma eremita (assembly GCA_031763485.1). Classification (NCBI taxonomy): domain Eukaryota; kingdom Metazoa; phylum Arthropoda; class Insecta; order Coleoptera; family Scarabaeidae; genus Osmoderma; species Osmoderma eremita. The sequence continues at coordinate 1,272 of JARFOC010064637.1, read as the reverse complement.
ATAAAACATCCTCAAATTATATTATAGAAATTTTTGTCCAAAATACAAAATTAAGCTTTTTTGCTTCAGTAAAATGTTTTTATACAGGAACAGCAACACCCTTAGTCAAACAAACATTGAAAAGAAGGAATTATATTTTATACTTTGTGAATAATTAATCAGAATCGGAAAAATAGTCAGATGATATATCCAGTGCAGTATCATCTTCCTCAATAACATTTACTAACTCTAAAATATCCGAATCAAATTACCGTTTTCTAGAATCAGTTAATGTTGTAAACTTAAATATGGATCAGAACTTAATATTAATCGACAAAACAAGTCCTCATTTGTATGCTCCCTTGATGATTTGGTAACTTGGATATAATTGCAACTACGTTTTAAAGCTGTTGCTCTAATAAGCATATATTGCTGCCTCGTAAAACCACCCGAGATAATAAGAGACAAGGCCTCTTCAGGTGTCATGGCATTTTGTTCTTGTTCGGGACTCCTCCAATTTTCCATTATACGTTTGCCTCTAGTTAGTGTAGTTGAAGTTGAAGTTTCAATGATCAAATCGGCAGTACTTATATATCTCCACTTTCTCGTACTTTCATTGCAGTAGCATGCACAAATTCTCCCACGGAAGTACTTTTTCTGAGCTCCTCGGTTTTACGCCTTTTTATAACAACAGAACGTTCAGCAAAACTCTTTGAAGGACGACCTCGAATACCCGAAGTTGATGGTCGATCGCAGTAAACAGATTCAGGAAAAATAATTTCTTCTTGTTCAACCCAATACAAAATATTTTTACTTGATTTACCTTATTCGGCAAGCTCGTATGTGTGAAGTACAAACCGATAGATACAATGCTCGTTTTTTACTTTCAGTCGATTTATCATCATTCTTCATTGCGACTTTGTGTAATACCAATCGACTTATTTTTTTCGCAGTCATTATGTTACAACTTTTCAAAAAAACTATTGCAACAAAAACACAATCTTTTACAACGACTCTAACGTCAGGAATTTCAAAAATAGCGCACAGAATAATCTGCATAAAGTTTTGACTCAAAGTTAAGTTTTAACTGATCGGGTACCAAGTGGGGTTTTCTTTTATATGTTCTGAATAGGCAAATATTGGCAGCTAATTTTCAAAGCCAAATGGCTAATTTAAGCATAAATGAGGTAATTACCATGTAGGGTTGAGTAGAACTAAACTGAATCCTCTACTTAAGGCAAATTTTTATAATCCGATTACCTGTTACAAACAATTAATTTTCTTGTACCAGGT
>JARFOC010064599.1:0-17308 GCA_031763485.1 Osmoderma eremita | reverse complement strand
AAATCCGTTCCGTTCGTTATTACAGTCTAACCTTGGTGACGTCACATGAATCTAGTCTAATCCATGGATGTTAAACGCGAACGCACCCTTAATAGCTATACGACCACGGAACCGGTTTTACAAAATATTTGTCATGCAAGGTCTTGTCCCTACCATTCTGTTGAAGACAAAATAACAAAATGGAACTCAAAGTGTTTTACAATTTACGTATGTGTCGAATAAAACACGTGGGGTTTATCTTTATCCTTGGCTCGGAAAATCCGATTTTATTGTAAAAACTTTTTTGCCAATATCTCGGAAACGGATAGATCTATCGAAACCAGGTTTCCACTACTCGATGCGCTGTGGAAAGACGCTTATTTTGATATATAATATGTCGCGGTTGTCTTTATTTTATCGTTCGAAAAATCGATTTTAGTGTTCAAAGATATGAAAAATTGACCAAAATTAAGCATTTTTGTTCATATTTTTGCCAATATCTGGGAAACGGTTAGAGCTAGCGGAACGCGCAATTCTTCGTCGAATTGCGCTTCACATGGTACCGGACAGGCATATCAATTGGTGATAACGTAATAATCAAGAGACGTTCTGCTCCTACTTTTGAAAACGACCAACAATGAGCTACCTGTTACCCGTTGGATGCTTGCCTATACGCTAATTCGCCCAAATACTACCGAGTAATTCTGCAATAAACTCAGATTAAAAGATATCCGAACACAGTTACACAACATGCACACAAAAATTATTTAAATCGCAGACGAATAAATAACGTTTCTAATTCAAAAATAGCGTATTTATATTAACTGTATATAGCCGTACAATTTACGCCTGTATAGTCGGACGGTTACGATTAATTAATATTGCAGTACGAATTTAATAAATGATTATTCCGTACCATTAAACCGATTTTAAATTCAATCGCCGCTTACTATGCTCGCTCGCTCGCCCCGCAGTTGATTTTCCCTAATAACCAATTATGCATACGCGCAGCGGTGCGCCTAGCATCCGATCCGAATATACATGGATACGTATAGGGTGAATGCGGAGATCCAACTCGTCTCGTTTCTGTTCAATCGACGCCAGTAAACAAACCGTGGACGAGGATGGAAACGACAAACTCATATCCATAAACATAAGCGCGTTTTGGGTGCCCGGGTACACTGCGTCAATTCGGTTCCTGACATGTCGAATCACGCGACAGAAGGTCGGTACGAAAATATAAATTGACCCGCGGGTCAATTAGGGTACATTATGCCTAATAAATCGGATGACTTTAGTGCGCGCTGCGCGTCTCATTCGATTATTCAAACCGGGAGCTTTCGTATGGGGTGACGCATCAGTTTCAGGAAGCTAAGTACTGAGTAGAAGTAAGTCGTTGAGGAAAATATAGCTGGATAACTTATTGGCAAAATACGAGGGATGCCTTTTATATTTCGGGAATAGGCCTTGCAGGTGCTGCCACCTGACAACTGATACTTACTCAGAACCTTTTAACGTACAAGCGATATTTGTGTAACTTACAGTGGCTTAAAAAATCATCTTGGCCAAAACATGGAATCAGCTCGTGAACATTTTCCTGTCATTATTTTTTACAATTTTCTATGTTGATTATCTCAACAACAGTGCTCCAATGAAGTTAATTAGGCATTTGGCGATGAAGCACCATCAAAAACTAATGTATACCGATGGTACACCGAATTCAATCGTGGCCGTGCGTCACGCACTGAAGAAATTCGTGAAAGCCGTCAAAAATCAGTTGTTGTTCCGAAAAACATTGATGCTGTGCGTGAACTGATATTGCAAGATCGGCATGTGACGTATCGTGAGATTGGGGTATCCTTGGGAATTACTGGGACCAGCATACATTCGATATTGCATCAATATTTGGCCGGCAAAACAATTAGTTCGCGTTGGATTCCACATAATTTGACAATCGGTCAAAGAGAGACACGTGTGGGTTGGTCGAACGAAATGTTCCAAAAATACGATCACGGTACTTCAAAACATGGACATCGTAACAGATGCCGAATCATAGATCTATGCCTATGACCCCAAAAAGTAAACAGCAGTCGACTGTATAGGTCTTTCACGATGAGCCAAATTCAACAAAAGTTGTTCGCGCAGAAAGCAATTTGAAGCAAATGGCCGCCTGTTTCTTTGGAAAAACCAGACATGTGGCAACTGTACTATTGGTGCAACGTCGGATGGTCAATTCTGAATGGTACCCATTTGTTCGTTAGAAGTATTCGGAAAAATAAGGGACACCAACCGCCGAAGACGCATCATTCTCCATCAGGACAATGCGAGCTCTCACACATCAGCTCAAACAAGAGAGTTTTTGGTGAAACTGAAAATGTTGAATTGTGGGACATCCGCCGTACAACCCTGATTTGACATCTAATGACTTCTTTTTGTTTCCGCACATCAAACAAAAATTACATGGTCAACGTTTTTCGACGGCTGATGAAGTGATTTCAAAATCCATATTCTGGAGATATCTCAATCGCAGTGGAAAAAGTGCTTCGATAACTGGTTCAAGCGCATGCAAAAGTGTATTGATCTTCATGGAGAATACTTTGAAATACAATAAAACCATGTACTATGATTAATTTTATTTTGTGTTTTAATTTCTCGAAATATAAAAGGCATCCCTTGTAAAGATGCTATTTGTTTGTTATTACCATCTCTATCTGTTCATAAACAAACAAGGCACAATTAATTGTCAGGTTTATTTTGAATTCTTCTGCCTACGTAATGTGAATATCTAATGATGGTTATACGATAAGAAATTTATCAACTCTGAACCAATTCTCGAGTTGACCATAATCAATACCCCCGATTAAATGCTTGAAAATTTGTTGACAATAACATCTAACACAATATCTAGTAATCAATCACTTCTAACCTAGTAATAAAATGAACAATAATTTCAATGTAACGATTTCCAATAAACTCTGTTACTTTAAAGACGTATTTCCTCTCTGAAAACATAACTTCTCCAGATACATAGCTCAACCTACCAGAATATATATGAACGTCGCAGAAAGAGTTATAACTTCTCGGAGGAATAATCGCTTAAGGAAGGACGACAAAGGGGTGACGTTATATATCCTCTTCCGGGTTCCATCTTAGTATTGCCCCAACCCCTCCTCGTTCCCATCCTCATCGCGCATATCCAATTATAACTTGGAGACGAATTTCTCATTTCGAGACAATTAAGCGGCATATTATAGTCAGTGAAGCGTCACGGCAATACAGCATAGGACGCGGTGCTCGTCAGCCGGCGCAGGCGGGCGTCTCCACAAATTATACTTTAGGGAACATTAATTTCGGTGATGGAAGATGTCGCCGTGGCAGAATAAACGTTAGAACAGGTCTGAGTCGCCGTCGATACTATTTTCTTCTTAACTTGGGCACACCACATCTTTAAATACTACGTATATAGAAATATTCATTACCGAAATATTTCATCAGACTCTTTTGTTTTCACTAATTTTCACTAATAAATATCAAACATATACCCGGCGATTTTTAATATTTGAGGCCAATACTAACCGATTGGCAATGGTCAATAGTTGTATTAAATATTTGCGGTGAAAAGTATAAATATAGTTTATAAAAAATGCTCAAAATTCTTTTAAGTAATGAAAAAAGATGGCGACATGCTGCAAACATTAGTTGTACAAAACAAGTGAAGATTATGTCAACAAGTGGATTACAATAAACAGTTTAATGCTATCAAATATCAAACCGAAATGTGTTACCGTATGCGCGATATCCCACTTGGTGCAATACTTTATACGCGCCCTATATACGTTGTTCATGTTCTGGGTATTACGTTCTAGAACTAGACGTGGCCAGCATCGGAACTCGCCAACGCAATCAGGCATCGATCGTGACGACCATAAGAATCAGACCGACTCTGGTCCGTTAGTTTATACTCCAGTAACACTGATAATAACGTTAATGTTCATGGAACGAACGCTAGAAGATGAGGAAGGAGCAAGAGGGAAGGGGAAAGGGGTAGAACAGTAGAAGAAGAAGTAGCGGAGGAGGCAACCCCGGAACATAGCCGAGGTACGTGACGTTGGCGAAAAATCTAATCAAGATCACATATGTACGTATACATCAATATATGTATATAGGTACATAAGTACGGAGGATGTCCGGTTACTAAGGTACATTTGTGAATTACAGACAGGCTACTTTATTTATAGAAATCAAACATGCACTAAGTAAAAGCGTGAACTCTTAGCTATTTTTCAAAAGAATCGCCGCCAATGTTAAGGCACTTATCCCAGCGAAGCACAAGCTTCTATAAACCCTCTTCGTAAAAGGTGCGATCCAAATTTGTAAAATACTGCCGTACTTCTTCTTGAACTTGGTCGTAGTCTTTAAACCTTTTATCCGACAAATGAGCTGCCAACGGCCCAAACAAATGAAAATCATAAGGAGCCAGGTCTGGACTCATCAGTTTTCGTTGTCGATGGTTTTTTTTGGAAACCTTCGGGATCATCGTTCAGAGCTATTCATCAACTTTTGAACTGTTTACACCAAACACTAGCTTGTTTTCGATTCATAACGTCTTCTCCGTAAGTCTTCAGCATTGTTTTATGAATTGCGGTAGGTGTTTCATTATTTGCATGCAAAACAAGAATAACACACTTCAAACTTGGAGTATGTTTCGATCAGAACTGATATTGTGCGGCTGTCACTGTATACGTTGTACTGAACCTAAACCAATGACAATAGCCACCTATGCAGTACATATGCACATCTAAAATGCGTTTCATGCGTTTCAATGTCGCGCAAACGCACCTTAGTAACCGGACATCCCTCGTAGTTTGGGGAAAATAGATCGTTAGCAATCCTTGTTAAAATTGCTTTCTACAATTACTTTTTGTAATGTACTTCAATGATATTTATGCTGCCGAATGTCCATCGGCAGATCATAACTCCAGACTATACGGACAATACAACCGTTTCTGTAGAACACTATTCAATGGATGAAGTAATTGATAATTGCTTTGGAGATTTGATAATTTACTTATCTGTGCTCTTTCAGATTTGCTGCTATGATATACAGTAACCTGTTTTCTCCATGTTAAATATAATTTCAAAAGCTTGTGTGTATTTCTCCTTATCCCATAGAAATACAGCATTTGTAGCAATAGTTCATGGTCCCACAGTCAAAGGCTTTTGTCAGATCGCAGCAGGTTAGCATACAATCCTCACCCTCATTGAACGCCCGCGTTACTTCCTCCAGCAGATCGACTATCGCTGATGTAGTAGACTTCTTCTTCCTATAACCATGTTAATGTTTGGAAAACGCACGATATCGTTCCAGAAACTCAACCAGTCTAATTTTCAATACCGCCTCGAAAATTTTGGAGAAAGTGGGTATTATGGATATTGGCCTATAGTTGCTAGGAACAGCTTTATCCCCGCTTTTATGCACTGGTACTACTTTTGATACTTTTAGTTGCTTGGGATATATTCCCTCATTCATGCATGATTCTCCAGCTTTAAAATACTATTGCAGTTATAGTGACGAGTTACATGATCGCGAGCATTGACGTTAAAAGAAAACCTGAAGCAAACATTTTACATTATCTGGAGCTTGTTTTTATAATGAGATGTTAGATAATTGCAATACACACTACTACAATAATTAAGTTGACTAAGCACTAACGAGTTGACAAGCTGCCATTTTGTGAGCGATGATAATTCGGGTTTGAACTAATATAAGGAGGAAAACTTTGCGTAACATGTTGAACATGATCTTGGAAAGGATAGATTGCAGTCGATGATCACACCGAGGCTCTTAACTTTTTCTTTATGATTAATCGTTACTCCATCGGTAATAACAATATTGTTTTTTTTTAGTGAGAGTCAAATCGCGCTTTCGTTTCAAGCCAATGTAAATGCTCTCAGTTTTCTTCGGGTTGATTTTCAAACCGTTGCGCCTAGACCATTCAGCTGTGCTACACACATTTTCATTAAAAACATCAATGCTTTCATCTATGCGATCGGGAGGGGAAGAGATATATACTTGGGTATCGTCTGCATATAGGTGTAGAGATACACTGGAGGTAATATTATAAATAAGCTATAATACTGCTCTGCGGCACGTCCAAACCCGGCACTAGTTCATCCGCTAGAACACCCCCAAACCTTGGAACCTGCTTTCGACCCCGCAAGTAATTACCAAACCGCTTCAGCACATTTTCACCAAAACAGAAGTATGCAAGCTTCGCCAAGAGGAGTTGATGACTCAAACAGTTAAACGCTTTACTATAATCAAGCAGCATCAGCAAGGATAATGGTAACTTCTTTTCGAGAGCTGTAGTTTGTGCGAGGGATTCTCTAATATTTCTGCATTTCTAGTTTTATATTTGTGATATTTCGGCAAGTTTGGTAGAGAGTCGCGATTTCGACAAGGTTCATACTCGCTAAATTTAACGACTACGCTTTCGTCAACCCCTATTACTACTTTTCCACCAGCTTTCAACTGATTACTCATTATTGGCGTAAAATCAAAACGTTATACGCACAAATACATTTACGCACATACACATAAATACGGCAGGGGTAAAAATAGAGAACGGGAGAATGTCTCCGCTATTTCGGAACCGCGATACGTAGCGGAACAAAAGCGCATCGTCGTCATCGAATCACTATTCCTTCCATATGCTCGCTGCCGCAATAAAATCTATGTATGTGGCAAGCGGCAAACACCAACACTAGTAGCAACGGCAGCCAGCGCTCCTCCATCAACAATGTCTGGTTATTTTTCGAGTTGTTTTTGGCCCCGACGGAGTAAATGGCCTGTGTGATCAATCTAGTTGCCGGGTGGATTATAAAGCGTCGCTGTATGTATGAGGCTCATTAATAAAGCGGAACAATATATTATGGAGAATTCCATCTGTTTGCCCTGTTCTACTCCGCACTGCTACTCCTCCTTCTGATATATACACGCACACTTATACTGTATAAAGGTCTCTACAGACGATGCACCGAACGTAAACGAACCTTTGGACGAATGTCTGTTTGCCCCTTCGATCTGTGGATTTTTACCGCCTACTAGGCGAACTCGTACGAACGCAAATACATTCGCATAGTAGATCCTAAATATTCCAAACATTAAAGGGGTAAACAAACGCTCGTCACAGCGTTCGTCTGTAGGGACCTTAAACGTCAAGAGGTGATTTTTCCGGTGGAAGCGTCGACAGCAATGCAATGCTAGTTTTGCTGCCGTAGTTTCGTAATCCTAATAAATGAACTAAAGGCTATGGCCTTTAGCGTTAATTAATCTCATACTAATTAATTAAGTGAAAGCAATCTTCGACGCATTTTCTTTTGCGTTTTTATTACTGGGAATAAAATAGGTATTTTAGACAAAATTTATAGCTTCAGTCGAGTGAATATTATGTTAAATAGAAATCATTTGCCTAAAATGGTCACACATGTCAAAGGAGAAATTAAAGGTTGTCCAAAATTATTAGATGCATTTTCAAAACATAAATTAACAACTTCCAACGTCGTCGTTTCTAAAATGTATTGCCTACCGAAAACTCACAAATAGGGTTAATCGGTGAAACCACTTGTCTCAAATATTAACTTTAATATTGAAATGGTTAATCAACGAATACAAGAATTTGCCAAAATACGTGTACAATTTCTATATATTTATGCGTGTGGGGTGTTGTGAACGTCTCTCAAGTGTGGGAACTGGAAAGAGTGCCTCACGGCGAAAGATTATCACGGGAGATGATCTAAGCGTGGGCGTGAATCGATCTTCATGTTCGTCGTCACGAAAGGAGGAAACTGCCAATCAAACGGCGATCGCGAAGAACAATCGCCTGATCTTCTTCTACACCTCGAGAGTTTGAAAAATTTTCCTCTTCCGTGGCGCAGAATCTGACATAGTAATTGCAGCACATCGGTTCACTACGTGCGAGTGCTTGTACCCCTGACGATTTTCGATTTTTTCGGACCGGAAGACGGTAATCTGCGCGCTCGATGTTATATTCGGCGGGTTCCGTGAAAACTTAATGATAGGAATCTTTAGTGCGTACAGAGCTATAGATAATCGAATGTATGAGAATAACGAGAGCCTTTGTAGGGTTTATCAAGGTGATTTTGAGAAATTCAATAGGATCGTTTTTAGAAATTTTTATTAATTTAAATGGTGCATCTAGTCTTTAAATTTCTATTATTTTTCATTTTATAATCACTGAAAGCATCACCTAAAGTTTTGGTAACAATAGAAAAACGCCATAGCTCTATAAATGGATTTATATTATTTTGACTTTCAAAAACGTAAATTGTGCAAATTCAAGAGCATTAACTTAATAAGATGCAGGATCTCTTATAAAAAATACGAGTTCGTAGTGCCTTTATTTTCGAAACGGAAAATTAAATGGCTGGATATAGGCTATAAAATAAGCTGATAAAATTATTTATAGTCATTAAGCGTTTTAAGGTTTTTTTTAAAATTAGACCATACTGTTTTCTGTTATGATTCTGATGAATTTTTTTTTCTGAAAACAACAATGTATCACAAGTATACCTTTACATAAGACAGAATTCAAAAAAAGTAACAAAATAATTATTTAGTCGTATGTAAAAATACGACTAGCGTTGGAAACAAATGTCGAGCACAAAGCGGGAATCGAAATGCATTGCGGTGCTACAATGTGATAACTTAGTAAATCAAGTTGTCTGGAAAAAACAAATGTCTCACAATCTGTCAAATTGATTTTTCTTGAACGAACAGTGTTTAGATACGCTTCGAGTTTATTTTGAATGTGGTGATAATACTTATCGAGCTGCAAAACATTATTCGCAGCGCTATCCAAACAGAGATCGTCCAAGTCAATCAAAATTTCAATTAGTGAACAATTTATGGATATACGGACTCGTATTTTTATAAGACACCCTCTATATTAGTTATTGCAGTAGGAATTAAGATTAATAACGTTTTGCATTAAACTAAATTCTTATAGGAGAATCATGCCTATACGTTATTATTAAAAGCACTGTATATTGATTGTTCTGGATCTACGCTATTGCTTGCTATTATTGCATCGTGCTCACAAAGTCATTGCTTCGTTCACTCGACCGGCGCCGCCTCGATACCTCTGCGAGTGTCTGTAAGTAAGTGTACCTCTATCCCTATCGCGATAGAAAAATCATAAATCGTGATTCTCAAATAACAATAGTTAGTTAGAGCGACGGAAGGGGGAGACGACGAAGAAAAGGGGAAAGGTATCTACGGCACGGGGTAATTACGATGCCTATCTATCGCACAGCGCACCGTTCCGCTCCGACAAGTATTAATTAATTTATTGTTCTTCTCGACTCGTAGTCGTGAATCGCAGTTTGCCAGTTTTCTAGATTGTTCCTAATTCCTATATGTATCTATGCAATATACGTAGGAGTGTAGAAAAAAAAAATAATGATAACAAAAGAGAAAGCCTTAGACATTGAAAATTGTTTAAAATCTTTTGAAAGATTTCATGGATCGTTTTGATTTTTGATGCAATACTTAAGCAAAAACTTAATTAAAGGGTTGCCGGTAAAGCCATGACGTATTTTGATATATTTCCTGTTTTGTTCTATGACTTTTGCTTTAAAAAGCATCATTTGATCAGGTCTATTATCCAGCTTGTTACAGGCGTACCCCAAACTAAGAAATAAGCAAAATTTCCTTCCATTTTCCACGTGAATTTCACATATGTCTATACGTAAACTCTAAGAGCAAACATCCCTTAGCTCAACCTTCGTGCAAGATGGCCAGCGCAGGTGCTTTATTGCATTTCTTGAACGTAGTGATAAATATATATATATATAACGCTTATAAACACATACACACACCTCCATTTTACCAACGGCCCCAGATTATGGCGCGTTTGTTTCTGTGGCGTGGAGGCGGCGGAGTAGGGAAAGTCCGGGAACGGCACGACGGGTCCGAAATGAATCTTATCGAACATCCCATAAGTCTTGACATCGCCTATTTCTTTCCGTTCGTTTTGTGTGTGGCAACCGCCGCCGTTCTCTCAGCTATATGGGAAATATACGCTGGTCCTTGATGGCGGGGGAAAAGTTTTCCGCTTAAGAAACCAAAACGCGCGCGAAACTACGCCACTAACGTGGCCCGATAATGAATGCCGTAGGCTATCAATAACTCGAGCGGTAGTGAAGAGATGCGGAGATCCTTTTCGGTGGTAACGGTGTGCGGAAGGATTTTTACTTTGGTTATTTTCCGTTAATATTTCAAAGAACTGCACGTGTCTCTCAATAAATCGAATATATACAGGGTGATACATTAGTGTGGCAAAGCTCGATATATCTGTTATCAATATAAAATAACACAACGAGTAATGAGTTTCAAATAATTTAATTTAATAAACCACTACAATTGTTTCGCCACACAGTGGCACCATCAGGTGGATGAAAGATGAAAAATGATGCCACTGTGTGGCGAAACAATTGTTTGGTTTATTAAATTAAATTACTTGAAGCTCGTTACTCGTTGTGTTATTATATATTCTTAACATGGAGTTTCAACAAGTATCTCCCTCATCGATTAATTATATCTGTTATCATATAAGATATCAAAAAAAGTTGTTTACGAAAATTGTAGACAGTCTTAAACTTAACATTTTAAAATTACTCTCATGTATAGAGGCTGTTTCATATCACCAGGGTGAATCAAACATACGTTTGCTTAAATGGAATACCCTCACACTTCTAACGTACAATTTCATTGAATTATACAGCGTGTTTCAATGTTATATGCAAATCAATGTGAGTTCAGAGTCTTGCATACTGCAAACGAGGCAGTCTGAATTTTTTTTACGAGCATAGATTTTCGAAGTTGGTCCAGTTTTATAATAAAGTGACATTGTTTCAAAATTGTCAAAATTTAATACAGGGCGAGTCAAAACTCAAATACATTAATTTTTCAATTATTTTAAATGGATCACCCCGTATTTTATATCATAAAAAGAAAGAATAGTTTATGTACTTTCATTTTTATTCAACACTCTCTATATCTAAAGTCATTAATTTCCAAGATATTGTAAGGTCTTTTTAAAAAGTGAGATTTCTTGAAATTATTTTAAGTTATATATTCTAGCCGCTCCTAAAGAGCTCTTCAGACGAGGTATTCATAAATGGTAGTGGTTCGTCACTCCGCTACCAATCCCCTTGCAGAGTTCATAGGTTCCTTCTTGCTACCTCGCAGATTTGCCTCCACTGTCTCTTATCCTTCATCTTTGTTCCTCATCCCGTTCCAATTCTTCTGATATCTTGTATAACTTGATCCCCCCATCTTGCTTTTAGCCTTCCGCTAGTTCTGTTGGCGTGTGGCTTCCAGTTTGTAATTTTGCGTAATATTGAATCTCCTTGCTCTCTATTTACATTCCCATACCATCTCATTCTTTATTGCCCTCAACACATCTTCTCCTTCTAGAATGTCATTTATCTCGGAGTTCTGTCTGTATTGTCCCTCTTCCTCTTTTTGCAGTCAGAATATCTTCCTTATTACTTTCCTTTCAAAAATTCTAATTGTTGTTCGTCTTTATTTGTCAGGCACGTTGTTTCTGCCGCGTACACAACCACCGGTCTTATGGCACTTTTGTATATTTTTAATTTACTTATTCTTCTACTAAACATTAGTTGTTTGTACTTTTATTACGCTTGATGCCCTAGCTGGATTCTATGTGCAATCTGCCGGTTTCTCTCGGTTGCTCGCTGCATATCATAGTTCCAAGGTATTTAAATAGGTATTTTGATCTTCACAAATTTATATTATCCCACCTGTAGTTCTATGCCATCATTAAGTCTTTCCTCCCTTGTTACCTCCATATATTTTGTCTTATTTTGGTTGATTTCCAAATATCTTTCTTTTGCCTCCTTACTTACATTTATTAGTGTTGCCTCTAATTGTAACTATCATCAAATCATCCGCAAAGGCTACTATTTGTACTCCCTAATCCACATGTTCTTATGACTCCTACGATAGTTATATTGAATAGAGGCGTGGTCAGCCCATCTCCCTGCCTTACTTCTTTATAAGTCCTAATTTGGCTGGTTGTTCTTTCATTTGTTTGTACTGCTGCCGATGATCTTTCCATTGTTGCTCGGATTAGCCTTAACATTTTATCTGGTATCCCTATCTTTCTTGCGTCTTTTAGGATGACATTTCTTTTTAGGTTATCTAAGATTTGTTTAAAGTCTACAAATAGTATATGTAGCGTGATATTCTCTTCATAGCTCTTTTCTATAATCGCGGTCAGTACATGCTTGACTTTCGAGGTCTGAACCCATTCTGATACTCGCCAATTTCCTTCGCTGTATATATATTCAATCGCTTTAATAGCAGCGTTGCAAATAACTTGTAGGCTGTGCTTAGTAATGAGATTTGCCTCTAATTCTCACACCTTGTAAGATCGCTCTTCTTTTGGATTGGAATTATTACTCCCCGCCTCCATTCTTCTGGTATAGCTTCTATTTTCCATACTTGTAGTATTAGGTCATGTATTGCTGCCAAGAAGGTTTCTCCTCAACTTCTTAGCAGTTCATTGTTAATTTCATCCGCTCCCGGCGCTTTGCCATGCTTTAGTTTACGAATTAATTCACTACATTCTTCGGCTGTAGGTTTTTCTAGCTCCACTTCATCTATTGCATGTAGCATTGAGTAGCTTTCTTCCAATCCATCTTCCCCGCTTCGTGCGCTCATTTTCACATAATCCAACTATATAACAAGTTAGTCATGAAAAGATGACAGTTTAATGTTTATTAGAACTAAAATACAAACATTTATAACTTACACTAATGATTAACATTTAATTAATTAACCCAACTGTTTACAATGCAGTTCTATCATAAATGTTCAAAATGTCCACCCGAATTATGAATAGAACATTGCAGCCGTTCTACAACCGATCGGCTTACATTTCGTAACATTTCCAAATTAATACTCCAGAATGCTTCTCTTATTTGATCTTTCGTATCACCTTGTGTAGTTGGCGGTGTTTTATACAATTTTTTTTTAACATATGACCCCATGAAAAAGTCAATTTTAGCGAATTTAGATGATCGAGCTAAGCAATTCGTTCCTCTCTTCTTATCCATCTTTTAGGGAAATGAGTGTTTAAATGATTGTGTATTAACCTAGTCTGAAGTGACGAAGCTCTATCATGCAGATATCACATCCTTTGACGAACGTTTTGGGGGGAACATTTTCCAATAACAACGGTAAATGATTTTCTAAAAAGTCTTGACCATCCACTCGTCCTTTCAAGAAATGTGGTCCAATTACATAATCTCCTAGCTAGTAATTAAGACTTAAGACTGTCTTACTGTCATTTCTCCAAGATTAACTCGTTATATTAAAATAATTTCTAAAAATCTGATTTTTATAAAAACACTTTCAAATATTTTAGAAATTAATAACTTTAGATATAGAGAGTGCTTAATAAAAATGAAAGTAACTAAACCATTTTTTCTTTTTATAATATAGAAGCAGGGTGATCCAGTTAAAATAACTGAAAAAATAATGTTTTTGGGTTTTAACTCGCCCAGTACTCAGTTTTGACAATTTAATTAATATAAAATACAAAATAGGATACGGTGGCTTAAAATAGTAAAAAATAATAAAAAATACCCTTACCACCTCGATGAGTGAAGAACTCCTGTAGGAGTTCTTCACTCATCGAGGTGGTAAGGGTATTTTTTATTATTTTTTATTAATTTAATTAATGACTTATGACCAAGTTGGGAACATCACAGAAAGAAACCACACCAATTACAATATATAGTAAGTATTTAAATGTTCCCGAATGAAGGTCTTCTTCCTTCCCCATAGTATCTCCACTTCAAATCGTCAAATTCCTTATAAGTACTTGTTGAGTACTTGGGACACAAACAACTTTACACTAACTATTTTAACTATCTATCCTGGTAACATAATAATTGATGGTAAAGAATGTATAAAATAAGAAATAGTTTTGTTCCGTGTAACTTGTATATCGTCTGCCAAGCAACTGGCGCACATCACCCCGCGCTCTAACCACTCGCACTCGAGAGGGCACCAGATACACACAAAAAGTGTTTACATTACGCAACAGTACTGTCCACATTCCACAGAAAACAACCCTACAACTACCAACATAACTACAGCAGTATTTCTTTGCAATCACCGAACTATTCCTTTAGATCGAATACATTTGGTACCTCATGTAATCTAAGAAAACAATCTCTTTCACATATTCGAATCTGAAACAGATTACTAAAAGCAATTCACTATAGAACATGACCTTATATATCCCTATAATGCTAGAATGAAACGACTCGAACCAAGTTCTTTCCTCTTCTTATACCTAACTCATAATAATCTGATTGGATTCGAGTTCCTTCAACGCGTGCACATTGGAAATCTTAAAGCGTCGAACTTTTTCGATCACGAAAATAATAATCGTCTATCGGAACGTAGCGTCGTCGAAACATTCGCGCACTTGCGGAACTTGGGCGAAGTATTTTATTCCCGATAATTGAACCAAAGAAGTCGGCGTTGTGTGTTTATGTGCCGGAGTTTCTGCCGGGTGTGGCAGGGCTATTTCTGGGAAGGGAGATTTGCCTTTCGAGCTGGTTTAGTTCCTTTGGAGTTTGCTTCTAAAATAGAAATGGAAAAGTTAGCAATACGTTAGCTGTTTGTCTGAATATCAACGTTCTGACGTTTGCTTCAAAAATTTTGATAATTCAATCCGCTGATATGTTTGTGCAACTGCCATAGCTCACTCTAATTAATTGTAGCTGTAAAGTTGCAAACTATACACATATATTTGGAGAGCGGAGCAATTCTGGTCGGTTTGCGGGTTCTTGGCTCTCTCGTTTTCAAATTAATAAATCACCTCTTCTTTCGCGCCATTGATTTCCCGAATGGCGTAAAAAACAAAGGACGAACGCCCTGACGTTAAGCGACGAGAAAAAGGTAGCTGTGCTTCTATCGGCCAAACGAACACGGACACAACAGCCTCTTTGTATATTAGCTATGGTCGTTTGAATTTTATCCAAGCAACGGGGTGGGTGAAGCGGGCGAGAGCAAAAAGTAAATATTTATTACGCTGATTATTTCGGGTCAATACCTTATAATGGCTTTAGACCTTCATAAATTCCGCGTTTGCTGGGATAGAAAATTTATCGTACCCGGGCTCTTATTGTTCGTGGATTTCCTCCGCTTTCTATCTATATATTTGCGCACACAATCGCGCTTCTAAAGCCAAATCGATGGGATAAAATACATACCGTAATGTTATTATTTTAAAATCGAGATTTTAATGATCTAGCCCTACGTTAGTGGATGCCAATAAATATAGATAGATAGAACCACTACAACACGTATTCACCTTAGATCATATACAATATTACATGGATACCGCTATCATCATATCATACTATATACGTTACTGTTTTCAACATGTACAACCTACGATTTTCGAGCTATTACTTTCTTGATTTTGCACATTATATGCAGCTATCCCTTATCTGACCACTCGTGTAATCGGAACACGGAAATGCATGCGAATTCCATGCGATTTATCATGGGGCGTATGCGATTTCACAGTTTATTAAACAGACATTAGACAGAGTGCCGTTAGACTTAGGTTAGACTTCTGTCAATGTGTGGTCAATGTCAACTACTGTTGTCTATAAATCTGTATGAGCGAGCTATTTTATCTATTCTGTGTTGCCAACGAATTGTTTGATTGTTACATATTTATGTTTTGTTGCTGTTTCTGTTTTAATTTTTTGTTATACCTATTTATTTTTTACTTGAATAAATTCTTTAAACAAACAATTGGTAGAAAGTGTATCGTATGCGGTGCTTTGCAAAAGGCAGGTGGTGCATTATCTTTTCACAGGTTAGTATATTACTATATATCATGTGTTTAATAGAAGTTGTGAAATGTGATGACATTCATTTTGGATTAATATTTTAGGTTTCCACAAAACGAGGACCAAATACTGATCTGGCTAAACTCCTGCAACATCACCGCAAATGATGTAAACCTAAAATCCATTGTTTGTTCCCATCATTTTAAACATGACAATTATGATAATACTTATTGCACAATGTGTGTTATGCCATTGATGGTAACATGCAGAAGTAATCACGTTATTTATATATTTTTAAAACTTTAATGCACTTAAATCTCTTTGTTCTGTCCTCAGTAATGACTCAGTAACAAACAAATTAACATAAAAACATGACAACTGCAAATATTAGTTTTTATTCTGAATATAAAATCAAAAAGTAAATTTACATGATTCACTGGGCAAAAGATGAGAAACTGAAAACTAGTAGTTTTATCTTTCTTCTTGTTCACCCTTGGCAAAAACTTAAAAAGAAACACTTCACACTTGTTTACATTCTCAGCAGTAATGGTAAAATTTCTTATTGTTCTTCACTGGAGAATAAACATTAGAAATTTCTAAATTTTTCATTACATTTCTATAAAAATGTGCCAGCAGCTTTGAAAATAAGAGATAAATTCTTTTCTTTATCCGATATGGGATCTTTGCTCTTGTAAGCATTTACCAGTTATAACATATTTGCTTTTCCTATTCTTTAAAAATATATACTTTAATGAGATTCATCTTGGTTTAAGGTATTTTTGTACTGGATTCTTTATTGTCCGCTTTATTCTAATGTCCATTCACTTGATGATTTTAATTAACTATAATATGCCTATCATTTTTATAAAAGAATTGTTTTCTTGTCTAATCGCTAGTAAATCATCATCGTACTGCATTTGCCTGTTAAAAATTCATTAAAAATGTATTATGTGGAAATTTATTGTGTGTGAGCTTCGGTGGCAATACTCGCCTTTGATAGCTTTGCCCATTTTTTCCTCTAGAGTATTGTGTATTCTCTGTTGCGTTTTTTACCAAGTTCTTTTCTACTTAACCTAGTATCACGTGTACTGTCTCTTTTATTGGTTGGTGACAGTGGTCCAGTTTGGTTATCTACTTCGAAAGTGTTATCCTGCTGTCAATATTGTTCTGAATATCCTGGAGAACAGTGATACCCATTATTATCTGTTCATCTGACTTTTCTTCTAGGAAAGAAAATTTGTGCTGCTATGACTTATCTCTTCAGCTTCTATACGTGCATGCAAGTCTACACTTTCCTTCGAACAAGTAGAAACTGCATTTGCCACACTTTCATTTAGCATATTGTAATAATCTTAAACATAACTGCTGTTAATTACTGATATGAAATTAATAATTTAGTGAC
>JARFOC010064588.1:0-17309 GCA_031763485.1 Osmoderma eremita | reverse complement strand
AGAAGTATTCATTACGCATTAATTGAATTCGTAGATGTCATTATTCCCGTGTAAGGTGCAATGTAGTGGTGTAGTGACGCAGTATATAAACGTATATACAGGCTGTTTACGGTCTTGTGATTTTATTTTCAAGGGGTCATTAAACATCTTAAAATAAGGTCATTAACGCAAAAATATCACACCAAAGTTGCATAATAAGAGAGATATTAATGTTTAAGGAAATTGTAGTTTTCATTTTTTTATTTTCAAGTGGGGATTAAGCATATTAATCTAAACAATTTTTTTAAACGTTTTTCATGGAATCCACTCCACATCAGTTGTTCAAAGTTATCGCCGTGTTGTTGAACGCAAAGTCTTCTTGACGTATCCATCAATTAGCATAATTTACTAGGCCTTGGCCTTGCCGTCGAATTGTCGCCGCAGCTGCCTCAACGCGGTTACGAAAATCATCTAAATCAATTATGTCGTTGGTGTATAACATGGTCTTCATAAAGCCCCATAAGTAGAAATCAAGGGGGTTAAGATCGGGTGACCGAGGGGGCCATGGCATAGGACCACCTCCACCGATCCACTTACCTTCAAACACATTACCTAAATGTTGGCGAACTAACCGATTAAAATGCGGCGGTGTGCCATCGTGCAGAAACCACATTTGTCGACGTACATTCAAAGGAACTTCTTCCAATAGTTCCATCAAATGATTTTGTAAAAACAAGAGATAATCATATTCATTTATTCGATTGGGTAACACAAATGGGCCAATAAGTTGTCCGTTGACCAGTCCGGCCCAAACGTTTATCGAAAATCTATGCTGGAAATGATTACGACGAACAGCATGTGGATTTTCCACAGCCCAAATATGAGTATTACGACAGTTATTTATGCCGTTACGTGTAAACGTTGCTTCATCAGTCGCCAATACAATGGGAGAAAAGTTTGAAATTTCTACATGCTTTTGTAGAAACCATCCGCACAACTGTAAACGTAAAGGTGATCTTCAAGTTGTAAAGCCTGTACTTTTTGTGCATGGAAAGGATACAACTGATTCTCGCGCAGTGTTCGCCAGACAATTTGATTGACTTTACGGGATATTTTTCGAGCACTATTAGAAGGATCTTCATCGACAAGATTTAAAACTTCTTCTTCCGCATCCAAAATTCGTTGGTGTCGGTTAGGACCGACCTTGACGTGTTCGCAGTACACCACTTTCTCGTGCACGGATTACTAGAGCGGTGACTTTTTGCGAAATAGGTGTTGACCTGTCAGGAAACCACCCAGCGTAGACTCGATTTGCAGCAGCAGAATTCTGGCACACTTCACCATAAATTGAAAATATGTCATAGTATTCACTGTTGATGCGATGGACCATTTTTATTTTCCTTATTAGGATTTATTCGGATAAAAATTACGTGAAACCAGGCAATGCGTGACAACTAATGAAACAGCTTGACAGATGGGAAAAATTACAGACATCAGCCTACTTATTGTTAGTAAAAAGTTTACTCATAACCTATCCTTTACATTTACTTTACACAAGTTGTTCATCACCACTTAAAAATAAATAAAAACTACAATTTTTTTAAACATTAATATCTCTCTTATTATGCAATTTCGTTAAGATATTTTTACGTTAATGACCTTATTTAGAGTTGTTTAATCATCCCTTGAAAATAAAATCACAAGACCGTAAACAGCTGTATAAGTGACACCTCTGGCGTTTAAATGCCATAGTGATTCTGGCTACCATCCCATGCATGGTAATCCTTCAAGCATTTAAGTAACCAAAGTTAAAAGTCCTCACATGGCGAGCCTGACATCACAATACGTCCAACTATGTTTTGAAGCTACTTGTTATCTTGTTACCTTATTGTGACATTTCTCTATTATAAAGCAAAATAATAGATGCACGAAAACTGTTTAGGACGGCGGAAGAGACGGTGTAGTTTGTGTAGGTAATCTTCAACCGGCGGTAGATACAAGTCAAAGGAAGTACTGAGGTGCCGACATACACACACGCGATAGGGTCGCGACGAGTTGTAGCGGAGCGGGACCCTAATTTCCCCGAAATGAAGAATAAACAAGTTCTAAGTTTATCAAAGGGACGTTATTTTGTGTAATCCCCAATTTTTCCGCCCGCTCTCGTCCCAGTTCAACTTCAATTCCGCCCAATTGTCTTGCCAAACAAGTTTGTAAAATGAAATTTTCCTGCAAGGTTGACAAGTCATCTAATCGCAGACACAGACGAGCGAAAGAGGAGCGAATAAGAGGCGAGGGAACGGGGCGACCGAGAGGACGGAAACGAATTCGAACGGGAATGGAAATGCACGGGGGAAAGGAAGTGCACACGGGAGGAGGTGCGCTTGCGCGCGACGCTCTCTTCCCTTTTTTCACCTAAGGTATAGGAGACACACACGCGCGCGTACATGCTCGAACAATTTCTTTTTTTCCGTTCTATTAGGAAGCCTTTCCTTTATTTCTTTCAATTTTCCCTTCATTCTGAGTCGACGTCCCAGGGGGGATGTGTTCGACTGGCTCCGGAGAGAACCAGCCGCACATACGCCTACTCGTACGATCAGGCTCTCTTCCGATTTCTCTCGTTCCTTTTTCGGCTTCTCGCCTTCTCCCGCTCTGTGCCTAGACGGGAGCGGACGATGTGAGCGCTTCTCCCGCCTTCACCTTATCCGATTCTTCGCGCTCTTCGCAATTATCTCACCGCCGGAGGGATAATCAATTCGCCATGTGCACGGTGGAAATTTAACACCGTATAGGCAGGTTATATTACGAAAAAATCGTATTACATTTTCGTATTTCCGTATTTCCCATCTGTGAGGCTGGAATCTAAGTTTATGCACATATTAATCCGAAGTATAAGAATAATTTCGCAATTTCTACCCTTTTTGTAGTATCCCTTCTCTACAAATTTAAATCGTTTAAATCAATCCATAACGGATTAATTTAATTAAAACCAACACATACCTAACCTCTCACGAACTTGTTTCAAGCAAAATAAACGCTAGATCTGTAATTTAATTGGAAAACTTTTTGCCGTTGAAAATAATTTTAATGAAGACAAAGGTGAAGTGAAGAGATCGTATAAGAAATAGTTTAAAAACATGTATGCTCTTTGAATTAGAACTTATCAGGTAAAGCAAGTAATATCACCGCACTGTCATCATACTGTCCAAACCCAAAGTTAAATCACTTAATTTTCATATTCAACGACGGCAAAAAAGTGCCGGGACCGACTGTTCTTCCCCTGCTTAGGATCGCAGTTTCATTTTTTGTCTTATGATTTCTTAATCCGTAATGAAAGTTTTTCTATCTCGGTACATCTCGGCATGGAAAAAATACGGAGATATTCTACCATAATTGAGATGAAGCGTTTCAAATTTTCGTAGATATAAGTAAACTGTCTAGCACACCATTTTAATTAGATCATATTCCCGTCTCCAGCTACATTTAAAAAATATCAAAGCTGGATGTTTTCGTGATTTTTCACCTACGGTGATGTCATTTGTAAAGTTAGTCATTATTCATTGTGTTTGCTCAAGAAATTTCGACCTTTAAGTTTTATAAAGATCCAACAATTCGGAAACAGCCCCTACATTTCTTTTGGCAACTTAAGGGAAATTTTTGATAAGGTTTTATCTCCAACGAACGGACTCTCTTTAGTAAATCAAAATTACCGAAATTTCTCAAACAAGTTGTATCAGAAAATGTGATGCGGTATTCGTTGGGCGACTATACTGCGACCAATATTACTAAAGCTACAGTTTGCGTCCTTTTAAATCAATACCTATTATACGAGGTGTGTAAATTAAGTAATGAGACTGACAACGTAGCGTTTGATACAGCAACACGGGAAGCACGGGACATGGAGAGGCTACAAGTGGACATTGTAATATGCGTTCAGTGCAAGTTTGAACTCGATCAAGTCATTTGTTTGTCCGTTGTCGTTTTTTCCGTGAACCCGGTTTTCGTATTGCGCTCTACAAATGAAAGACATTAATTTAGAGCAACGGTGTGCCATCAGGTTTTACTTCAGAGTTGGGCAAAGTCCAACAGAAACTTTTGCAAAACTTCAGCAGGCCTACGGACACAGTGTTTTGTCAAAAGCCCACCTGGGCTTTAAGGCATTTTCAGAAGGGAGAGAGTCGCTGGGAGATGAGCCACGCAGTGGAAAGCCTTCAACTGCAAGAACCGATGTCGACAAAATTCGCGATCTTCGGTTGACGGTCAGAATGATCGGGGAACAGTTGAATTTGTCTCCCACCACCGTTCACCAAGTTTTGACCAATGAATTGGGAATGAGAAAGATCTGCTCGAAAATGGTTCCAAAAAACCTTTCGCGGGAACAAAAGGACGTCAGGAGAGAATGGTGCACTGGCTTTTTGGAATCGATTGAAAATAATGAAAATTTTTTGGAACGTGTCATTACTGGTGATGAGAGTTGGGTGTTCGAGTATGATCCGGAAACAAAACGCCAGAGCAGGGAATGGCACAATTCAGGCTCTCCAAAGCCCAAGAAAGCAAGAATGAGCAAACCAAAAATTAAGAGCATGCTGATTTGTTTCTTTGATAGCCAGGGAATCGTTCACAAAGAGTTTGTGCCTCAAGGTCAGACATTTAATCAACATTTTTACCGAGAGATTCTCGAAAGACTCCGGAAAAGGGTCATGCGTGTTAGACCATACATCAAGAACGATTGGATCCTGGATCATTACAATGCGCCTTGTCACACAGCCATTTCCATAAATGGTCTTTTGGCCAGTAAAAATATTTCTGTGGCTCCTCAGCTTCCTCATTCACCTGGTTTGAGTCCTTGTGACTTTTCCCAAGATTGAAAACTTATCTGAAGGGACATCATTTTGGGACACTCGAAAACATTCAAACGGCTGTAACCGACCAACTAAAGGCGATTTCAATGTCCGAGTTCCAGCGCTGCTATGAGGAATGGAGGAACCGTCTCGAATGCTGTGTGGCTTCCCAAGGGAGTTATTTTGAGGGAGACAACGTTGATAATAATATTCAAATAAAAACATTTTAAAATACCAGTCTCATTACTTAATTTACACACCTCGTAGTTCCCCAAATATTCGCAAATTAAAAACGTCATACTTTGCGGATGCTGGTCCCCAAATCGGGCGATTGCTAAGATAAAAAAAATGTTTTATGGTTACACCAAGATACTCTTGGAGTTTGTAAAATTTCATTTAAAACTGAATTTCACAGTTGCCGGTGTTCTCTTGCTAGAACAACCTGTATACATCTCCTTGCTTTGTGTTTTGAGCGTAAAGAGCGGGGAGCGTCCATAATATCTTTTGTAATAAATGAGTCATGAGTTATTATTATTGTGCCCGCGCCCGTGAAGCGACTTCTGTCATTATACCTTAACCAACGAGAGGACCATAAACGGTAAGTGTGAGATAAATTGCAACATATAATTAAAAGAGAGCAAGTTATTGTAGAGTGTTGCGATAATAAAATCTTTTAGAATTGTACATCTATGAAAAAATTGTGATAAAGTTAATCAAATATAATATTAAAGAGAAAAACAATACAAGAAACAATCATTCTCATTTACTTGAAACCGGGTTTAATAAATTTTACGTTCTTTAATACTAAAGAAAAACTTTACAAAACTTAAAAAAAAATAAAGCTATCCATATAAAATCCCTTTGGCTAGGGAATTATCATTAAAGCAATATGTTGTTATCTGCCGCTGATTATTGCACTTACAATTCTCATATCGATCTTTCCTTCTACATACATAGTACGAAATAAAATTCACATTTTCCTTACATGTAAAAGAGCAGCGGACGTAGTTACAAAGTGCCGTCGAACCGCTAAAATTTGCACCTCGCCTTGAGCGTTTGAAGTATCGGCGCTTACAAGAAAATACACTCACACGGTACGAGTAACGGGTATACGATTTTTTTTGCGCGCGCATATTATTCTTAAACGGGTGAACGCCTCGATCGGTCCACGTATATCATAAAAGGGAACCGGATTCCGTCTAGGCGAGAGCGAAGGGATGGGATCCTATCTCCCTTCGGCCTACTTGTTCAAAACTATAATACAATTTTTCTCAATTTCCATTCGGAAGAAGTTGAACCACGCAGAATAGGAATCTGTATTGGAAGCAGGTGTTCGATTCCAGAGATGTCCTTGGTGTTTCTCTTTAAATTTTGGCGCGTAAGGATATCATTAACATCTCTTGCAGCATTTGAGAGTACTGATAGGCTTCTCATTTTGATATTTTTTGCGGTTTTTATACTAAGTCGTGAATTCTCCTGTATTCATGAAGTGATTACAAAATAATAATAGAGTAGGTAGCGTGAAATAGAAAGATTAAATCAAAATAGCCTATTCATCAACCTTTGTGTCTACACCCACATACCTGGGTGTGCGTTTCATTTTCAAATCGATATATTTTGAGCTGTAGTTTCTACTATTTACTCCTTTTATCTATAGTCAACACACCCGGATGTGCATAGAAGTTGGTATGTAAATTCTAAGTTAGAAATGAAGAAAAACATTTTGTCTTGTTATAAATCAACTTTTTATTTATTTGACATTATTTTTTATATTGTATGGAAAAGAATATTGAAATTTATTTAAAGAAAGTGGTATTTTAGGTTGCGCATCTATCACATTGAATGGTGAGCACAAACTGGCTTTTGGCATTCTTTACAAGCTTTTCGTGTTGGTCTTCTTCTGATACATAGGTAACAATTTCTGCCTTCTTCTTGAGGACGTACTGCCAGATTTTCAACAGTGCGTGGTACTGGGCGGCCCAACATGCTTTCAATTCCACTACGTGATGGAAAATTTTCGATGATTTGTGCATTCTGTGAACGATTCCGGATTTCAGGCATGGCTAATTGTTCACTCAACTGTTGTAAGAGCAATCTTCTAACGGCTTTTTTCGATGTCTTCAAGCGTGGATTATCTTTCATGTAGATCACGAATGCTACAAATGCAGTAATGTTGTAAAAAAAACAATGGCTACCTCTTCGTTCTTCTCTTCGTTGAACATTTACTGAGGCATTTGTCCATATTGTCAACGCCTCCTTTGCTTCTGTTGTAATCGAGTATCATTCTTGACTTTCTTTTAGGACCTTCAATTTCGATGTTACAATGAGAGGTGGAAAGAAGCACAACTGTTTTTTTTGTTTGGAACATATGAACACATGCTAATGTTGTTACTGAATCCGAAGATTGATGATTCAACTGCTTTTCCTCTTGGATTCGAAAATTCTGGTACAAACGTACGTCTTTTGTTTACAGTGCCCCCTCTCTAACTATTAGGCCTGTCAATGTAGGCGACATGGATAATATCAATATCCATATGCATACCATATAATCTCTTTAGCTACAAAAGAAACCAATACCAACATGAATAAGTAAAACCAAACTTACGAAATGGATAGGACACCCGGGTATGTTGGGTGTATGTTTAAGTATTATTTTTTGGCCGTAGATACAAAGGTTAAACGAATGAATAAATCTAGATAGGAATTTTCGAAACTAAGTTGTCATTTTTTAGTAGAAACTACAAAAGAAAAAGTATTAAAAGCTTTTGTGAAATTAACTCACTGTATCGGATCACTCCCCACCTCACTAAAATACGTAGATTCCTATTGTCCACCCATGACCGATTCCAGAAACACGTGCCCCGAATGACTCAGTTCATTCAAAGTGAAGAAAGTGGATTGAGGAGTGATTCGATACAGTGTGTTGACTATACTGCCTTGCAGTCGTTGCAATCTTTACTTTTGCGTAAAACTCTTTTCCTTTGTAGTTGTTGGAGCGAGCATTTTGATTTAATTTTTCTGAACCGATTATGTGAAATTAGTCCTTAAGATGTAAAGGGACAAATGGTCAATCCAGCTTTGCTTACTGACAGTTTGTGGTTAAAACACTTACTTATCCGCAACCTCTTCCGTCATCCGTGTAGAGGCAACAATTTATTTCCGTTATTAACCTCGTTTTTCGCTTGAGTCCAGTTTAGCCCTATGCTGTTTCGTATATTCCCCGTTTCTTTACTGCATCTTCTTTCCGGCCTTCCTCTCCTTATTTTTAGAGTAATAATTGCCGTGTTCTATTCGTTAGGTATTGTTGGAGTTGTCCATGCTAAATGTCCATCAAGCACATCATGCTCTAATAATAGTTAAGAGATGCTTACACAATGAATGTACTGTTTCAACGTTTGATTAACAAGGTTTCTGTATTACGTGGTGTCGGTCAAATTCCGGTTATCGATTTCCTATTACAAACAGATATTATAAACAGATATGTCAAACGCAATTGCATCGACACTAAGAGACAGATAGATATAAAATTCGCAGTGGGAAATTCTTGATCATTCGCATTTTTTACCCAAAAATAATTATGGAACTTCCTTTGGAACACACAAACAGATTCAACATTTAATTAAATAAATGTAATTGGGACACTGCTAATTAAATGTGTGTTAATATGCATTCTACAGTACGACATAGGAGTAAACACGTACGCAAACTCGCGTCCTCAAACACAATAACGCTAAAACTTCGCCATGCATCACATGCATTAACTTAACTTTCGAGGGAACGTAATGACGTTGGTTAAATGCCGTAGATATAATTCAATTGGTCTTAATTGTAGGCGAGAGTGAGGCGCTTTGAAAACAAGTAGTGCCACTGGTAGAAAGTTTGACAGGAGAAATTTGATTTATTAATTCTTCTCTAAAAAGATCGCCCTGAAAGTCTTCCTTCTATTTACACATTGCTCACAGGACAAAGTCTTTACTGAACACGCAGAACCCAAACATAATAAGTACATCTGCATGTCTACATCTAAAGTATATATTCTCTGGGAGGAAATTACACGTGTCTAATTCAATTGATTCAATTTTTTTAAATGTTACTTTATTACGCATTATTTGATACAAATGGAGAAGTGTGTACTGATATTTAAATTCTGATTTGGATACAATTCAATGAGTTGTATTTTGAATGATTAAGACCGGTCTAGACATTGTCAGGTTATATTGTTATACAACAGCTTTAGTTTTCTTATTAATTCGTTTATTACTAGGTTCGTATGCAGCATACACTCTTGTTTTGATTTATGATTCATTAATGTTAAATGTCCGTATCGCTCAGTCGGTGATGTAGGACTCTATACTTTTTGGGAATATAAATTAGGTATTATATATTAATAAGTAAGTCCAGCTAGATGCATATAATTTGACTAATTAAAGTTATTAGATAAAAGAATCTTTTGTTTTTCAACACATTGTAAAATTATAACACATTCTCACACAACACTGCACAGGTCAAAAAGGTTCTTACAAATTAACATCACGGAATTAAGCTACCAGGCGAACCAAGAAATATAAGGGCAGTTTTTAGAAGCATGTTTGGCACTATCTTAAAGTGGAGGGGGCAACCTGCAGTTGCTCTGGTGTGAATGCGTGGATTTGTGTCTCTATTGTATAAGGCAACAAGTGTCATAGGAGTGTGTCGTTTCTATGTAAGGAATCATTTAGCAACGAAATAATTAATCGATTGCTATACAATGGGATATAAAAATAACGTCACGCCATAATTTGAGAAGATTAAGGTATTGTGGAGGTAGACTGGTAAATAGTCCAAGGGAAGACAGAAAGAGTGGCTATTTGAAGAGAATGTGAAAAAAGAACAGACATGAAGAGGGTGGATCACATTTCATATACACAATGGTAATAATAATAATAGAATATATTTGGCCCAACAGAGAAACTCCAAAAGTGCGTTATAAAACAAAAACAAAACAACAATACACGAAATAGTAATACATAAAAATCATAAAGATGTATAATATATATAATAATTGAAATGATTTAAGTAAATGCATGCGTATCTGCTGCGGTGGAAAGTAAAAATAAATTTAAATTAAAATTTAGCCCAGCTCCGACGTGAAGACGTCCTTGTAGATTGTATTGGCATTCCTCGACGAGTGAGCGATGGGAGCACGGAGCAAAATATTTGTTCTGCCAGTGAGAAGACCAAAAGTTTGGCGTGTTCTTGAAGCCAGCCGTGATACCACAAAACAAATTTTTCCAAGAAGATGCGGGCAATGAATTCTATTGCTTATCAAATTGTGTACAAACAAGCCGCTTGTTTTACATCTTCTTGATTGTAAAGATTCAAAACCATGCCGTTCTAGTAGATGTTCGTAATCTATACCACGGTCAGGGTAAACTCCATCCACTTTGAAGGATAAATATTTTAAAACTTTACGTTGGACTCTCTCGATGACAGCACTATGAGAGGCATAAATCCCACATACCACACCGATGATTCATATTCAAGTTTGTCTAACACGAAGGAGTAATATAAAGATTTAACAGCATCTAAGTTATTAAAGTCCTGACACGTGCGTATTATAAAGCCCAAGGATCTGATGGCTGATTGAGCTGCCTCAAAAATATGCTTAACAAAGTTAAGTTTGCTGTCAATCGTAATTTCTAAGTTCTTCACAGTGTCGCTGATGGAAAGCGACAACCCATCAATGAAATAGCTGGAGTTGATTCGGTAACACACAAATCCGCATTTATCAATGATCAGTTTCAACTCATTAACAGTGCACCAGTTATTAATAGTATCCAAGTTTGATTGAATGAATTGAGAGTCAGCAATATCGTTAATTCTATGAAAAATCTTCAAGTCGTCTGCATAGGCAAGCACAGGGCAGTCAATTGAAGTATCAAGTCATTAATAAATAAGTTGAACAAAAGTGGACCGAGGTTGGAGCTCTGTGGGACACCAGAGCTAGCCAAGAATGACCTTCATTGATAGCCATTGTAATAAATGAAGTTCAACCTGCCATCCAAGTAAGAATGGAAGAACATGAGAAAACTAAAACCAAACCGAGATAATTTCCGCAGTAGCATAGAGTGATCCATAGTATCAAAAACTCGCTCGAAATCTGTATACACCACATGGACCTGACTACCTGAATCCAGCCAGCGCCTCCGCTATCTCCTGTGTAATAGTACAAAGGTTACTCATCGTAGTTCGCTTAGCGATGAAACCGTGTTGATAGGGCGAAACAAAAGGTTGACAGTTATACGATAGCAGAGTGTAGATGACAGATTCAAAAACTTTCGCAATCGTTGAAATAATGGCGATTGGCCTATAGTTGTTAATACAGGAGTAGTTAAGGTAGTTATTTAGAAATTCTGTTTGGATTGGTTGTGGCTTTGGGAAAGCTGTATACGCTTAATAAAGCAAAGAAATAAATGAAATTAGTAATTGGATCCAACTTAAATAAATGAAATGTCTATCGTTGAAACACCTAAAGAACAGATACAAAACTTTACGTAATACAAAACAACAAATACGAGCATCATTTAAATGTTCAAATTTTTTATACCACTTCATAAAATAGGCAAGCTGCTGTTTGTTTTTGAATTTAATCAAACTCAGCTTGCTGATATGATACTATTTCAGCTTCATTTATACTATCGTACACATTATCATCACTTTCATGTGTATATTTTCTAGAAACGATTTAATTAAAACTGTGTGTAATAAGGAAACTGATATATTACGAATAAATTTCGTCTTATTAGGGATGCGTTAATTTAGAACGAAAAACTAGAAACCCAATATAAATTCCTTCTCGGCGAATTCTTCGGGTAATTTGGCAAGAACAAAGCAGCAGGGGAAACGTTCGCATTTCAGCAGACTGCAGACTTATGGTTTCTTCTGCTCTACCGATTTCATTAAGCACATACCCCGTCCAACATAAACGCTTATATCATGTCGGGTTGTGGTCAATTATCGGTTCAGAAACACCTACTGGATGCTTTTATTTTTACCCCTGTTATTAACAGCGGTATGTACAACCGATGTATGTATGCAGTGGGATTTCTGGTAAACGCAAGTATGAAAATTCCGTCGTGGTCGAGGGTCCAGGGTAGACTGTCTGAAGTGGACTGCGCAAATACTATTGCTGGATTAAGTTTGTTCGAAAATACGTGAGTTCCTTATCTTATTATGTGATAAAAATATGAATACCGTATCATTTTGGTCAGGAAATTTATAGGATTGTAATAAATATTTGAATAAATTTTTATTTACATAAATAAATTCCTTCTATCGTTAAAGTATCTGTTCGACTATAAGTAGCACGTGCTTTAAAACATTAATACTTATAATCACACAAAATTCATTTTCCATATATAAAGCTGTCCATTAATGTAATTACAGAGACCAAAATAAAAAAAGTTCACGGATTTATACGTTTGATCAGATGTATGGAGGTACAAAACGCGGTGAAACTGCCAAAGAGACGAACACGTGAATTCCCGTTGAAGCCATCAAGTAATTACTCGACTCTTTCGACGGGTATCACGATGATTTTTCCTATCCATACTCGTACGTTATGTTTGTAGGTAGTTTCAGATAAATACCACATATACTATCGCAGATGAATGCAGTACGGATGTTGTTGCCATATATTTGTGATACTTCACATACATATGCACGCTTTATAGAGTAATTCATACAATCTGCCCTCAAAAATTTATACTGGGGTGGTTTTGTGTATACTCGAAAGCGTATTTCGTGAAAGGTTCCGATTCTGTTTGGATTGAAGTATTTTTAAAATACCAGGATGCAACGAGCATCATTTGTGGATGTGTTCAAAATAAAATGTTGAGTGTATTACTCCTTTTTTGATGGTGCATTGAAATAACACTACTTACAATTGTATTATGAACCTTTGTATTGCATCTAGCTACATATTATGAATGCGTCCTTACCTGCAATTACAAAAATGAAGAGAATATCCTCCTCAGCTAATAATTAAATTCCACTCACCAAAAAAAGTTCGTAATATCTTAAGGCGTGAAGTTAGTTATGTAATGAATAATGTAAACAGTTCGTTAATTCACAAATTATAACATTTACTTAATTAATTGCGCAATGTGTAAAAACATAATATAATACTTACATCTCATTCTGTTTATTAGTGATTTCTTTATTTTGTATTTTGTGCCGCACCCTTTTGTTTAGGATTATTGAAGCATTTTTCTGCTCAAGTTCTGTAGTTGTTATCTGTATTTTCCTTTATTGCTACAAATCGGACTTGAGGAGTAGGAATAATGGTCTAATATATAATCAGGGTTCATAGATTATTGTCTTTTAATAAGCATATGTTCGACTTTACGTTGGGTATAGTTTCACGGAACTCCTATGTTAGCTCATTATTCAAATATAAGCCGCCAAAAAGGGCCATATGATGATTTATAAATAATTGAATTTTAAGGTTATCTAGTTTATGTTACTGTTGTTGCTTTGAGACTGTCAAATTTTTAATTTCTGATATAATGCTATTCCATGCTAATACTGACTTACCACATTCTTTACTACTCTTATACATTAGTTTTTGTTTAGTTTATTTTGTCATACTTTGCACTCATTTTCGAATGTAATTCGCTTTCCGGTGGCAACTCTGTATTTTTTAATACCTTTACATTAACTTGACTTGTATATACTATCAGTTTCAATCGTAATGCTTCACATTCTATAAGTAATGTCATCGTTCAACGTGAAGAGGTCAGCTACACTCCTGGCAGAAGCACCACATTATAGTTGGAGCTGACTGTATGTTACTATGTCCGCTGATGTTCTATTGCAATTTTAAAGCACTACTGAACGTCCTATCTATTTGAAAATTTGCATACTTAACTGTCAGCGAAGACAACACAATAATCGCGCACTTTCAAGCAAATATGATCATGGATTATTATTAAAATTAATTACTTGTTAAAAATATTTGAATAACTTGAAATTTATGATACGTGTGGCCCCACTAGTACAGCCATCACAAAATTATAATTCACCATTTATACGACCGATAGCGTTGGAGTATTGTTTACATTGGATATTTCTTTAATTTTCAGCAGCATTACCACTCAAAAACCAACGCTTCTTAACAGATATATATCTTGAAAGCACCTAAGGGGGTTTGTTATTATTGATTAATAGAAAAATTATGTATATTCAATGTAGGTTCATAATAAGGAGGTTATATTAGAAATTCGTCAAGAAACGAAATGAATAAGCAAAAATATCCTAAAACATGAAATAAAAAGAATACAAGACGTATTTTGCTTAACTGTTTATAAAGCTTAAGTTTCTTTTCTTCTTAGTGTGGTGTGGAGACGGTCGGAAAAAAGTTGTTTTTCTACGATAATAAATATTCAGTTTCCACCCATTCCATTAAAGTATTCTTCTGTGGTGGTTGGATGGAAGGGGTAACCTATCATTAGCAAGGAAATAAATTACAAATTATACATTTATATTTACTTAATTTGATATTCGGTATGGAAAAAAACAACTGGAAACTTAATTCCAGCATAACTATACACCGTAAGGTAACATGACTTTCCAGGATTAAGTAAGTAATTGACGGAATATTATTATAGCAACTAGCATAGGATTTCTATAGTTTACAATACTACGGCTATACAAAAATGCAATAATAATATTTCCCAAAAAGACAGTACAATTATTGTATAGGAGAGATATGTGAAAGAAATTGGTTAATAAAATTTAATAGAACTAGTGAGAAAGTAAATAACAAATAATTACAATATCGATTATTACAAGGGTGAAACAAGAATTAGTTTAAATTATAATAGGGCAGATTTAGAAGATATTGTTTTAGATACGTTTTAAAATTACATAATCTAAAATCGCCTGTCATTATAAACCTATACACATTAACCTATTAGAGCGTCGATGTTAAGCATAATTTATAAATTGGCTGTTTTACATCTGTGTTTCTTGTAATTTACTTATGAATATAAAGAGACGTATGTGGTGAAATTACAGTTACTATTTTGAGCTACTTTAACAAACATCCGCACGAAGTCGTAGGAGGGAAACCGACCACTCCTCCGGCAGCGTTTTTTGACATAATAATATATCTCGTTGAACGTTGCACTAAATCCCAATATCAGTATTACCGGAATTGCGATTCCGAGATTCAGAGATCTGAACTGTTCTTAATATTTCTATATTAATCGTATCTCTAAGGTGTTTAAGTTTCTATATATACTACGGGAATTAAGTTAGGAAAAGTGACTGTGGCATTTTGAGTCTCACAAGAAATTAACTCCCAGGAATTTGATAGTTTTTGCTTGTTGTGTGTTGCTTTCTGTAACTGGATAAATTTATGGTACAGTATGTGTGGTCGATAATGATGTATGTTGTATTTGTAGTATTTAAAAAGAATTTATTTGAAGTTGTATAAATAAAGAATATTGAAAGTGGAAGCGGTGGTAATATAGCTCCTCGAGATAAACCGATTTTATCGGCTAATTCGTTCGATATAAAAGTTTGTTTTCCATTATTTGTCGTTCCTGATATTTTTACAAATTGATTTCTGTCAGAGAGGAAAGAAATCAAACATTTTATCGCAGTACCCCTGATATACCCAATGACCTCCACTTTTTTAATAGGCGTATTTTACTGGACACAGTCGAAAGCTCAATTTATAGCGAAAATTGCAAAGATAGACTATTTAAGTTTGAAGTTGTGTGATTTTCTTTGTGAATGGAATAGGATATGAATGAATAAGTAATGAAGTTTTCATACTACGATCCAGGCATTGCCTGGATGATTACTTTGTATTTTCGTTTAACGTCGTGTACCTCAACAGATCGAAAATAGACGCAATTAGTCATTAGTTAGGAAAACATACCCTCCACACCAATCTGTCGCCTACGGATCACACATGTGGCCTACGCATACGTATCGCCTGTCCCCTCCTAAAAGCAAATACGCACAGACGTAACGTTCATTTCCGAAACGTATACCCTTAATTTATTTCCAGATCGCGGTGTTGACGGAAAGCAACACTCTAAGCCTACGTGTACCGTATTAGCCTCTCGTACATTGTCTACTGATAAGTACCCGTGTATTATTCGCTAGTAGTATTCAATTCAGGGAAAAGTCACCGCAAAAGGGCTGCGAAAAGTAATATCTGGGTGCGTAAGGGAGGCCTTCTCGTGCCACATATATAACAAGTGTTGAATATATTACGTAACGCCATTGTATAGGATCTGCAACTCACTAGGCTATCCTCGTGGGTGAATTCATCACTGAATTTGTGCTACCCCATTTATTCTAGGAATCGGCGGGTGCGTTGTAGGGGACGAATGACTTCGGTGTGCGTATCCGACACTTGTCTTTGGTGCGAGAGAGCGTACGAAGCATTTATCATGTTTAATTTCGATTATCAATCTTAGATTGTCACTTTGGGAATATGGTAAAGAGCTAACGTACACCCAGTATTATTTTTAATACATCCGAAAGACATCATAAAGAAACTTGGTTTGCATCTGTCAATATATAGGCCCGATTATTCATAAAGTAATTAAAAATATACGAATATTCAAAATTGCAGAGTAACAAAAAAATTTCTATGGATTTTCTTTATTTTAAATCAATTTATAAAATATACTTAAATGGGAATTTGCGAAATGTATCAGATAAGAAAAAATCCACTTTAGGAAAATTAATCAAAAGAAGAAGCACTCCTATATTTCACAACTGAAAATTTCGTCAATAAATCAATTTTCCTTTCTCTTCGTAAACACGGGAACTAAAGAATATCCTTAAAAGTTATTTATCTTTTCCTTTTCGTGGCGGCGAACAAAACGTTTAAATGTACTTACAGATTGTTCGCCCTTGCAGTGTTAAAATTGGAGATTTCATAACGGATCATCTTTAGAATATGGGTTTTGAAAGCAATGTTAATGCATTTACAAGAAGGATGTTATTAATTTTCTTCGGAAAAAATGAATCCTATATGATCTACAAAAAATATCGTATCGTCTTTGGGTTCAGTCAGAACATGGCGATATTTGTTTGACAACACTCAATTTATTTAAACACTTATAGTTTAATTAAAAATAATGCATTCGTAATACTTAAAAGATAATTAGGAAGTTTATTTCACTAATAAAATATAATCAATATTACTAAAACTGCACACTAAATATTTATATATATATTTATATGTAAATTTATATACACCATATTTATTTCCACTATTTATTCACACATTCTGGCTATTTGCCGGGTTTACTTCCACGTATCCATTTTCCTGACTTAATAGACGCGCAGATGGCCCGTTTTTAAATATTCACCGACAGGCGATTCTGGAAATTCTTCCTTCTAGAACAGGCATGTCAAACTCAAAGTCACTGGTGGGCCAAAAGCATGAAGACCGTAGACTGGGTGGGCCGCAAAACCTAATCTTAA
>JARFOC010064539.1:0-17315 GCA_031763485.1 Osmoderma eremita | reverse complement strand
AAGCACAATGTATATGGGGATTAAAATATATAATCGTTTGCCACCTGCTATGAAACAACACTCGTTGTACACATTTACAAGATCTCTGAAGGAGTATCTTCCACAGAGACCCTATTATTCCGTGCAGGAATTTTTGGATGAAATTTTCTACACTTGCTTTCGTTTTTTCTTTTGCAATTGTAAATTCCTTTGTTTTTAATTTTAATTTAAATGTTGACATAATATGTATTTACAGATATATTTTCTTTTCTATCAATTGACGTTTCCTTAAACTGGATTTTGTTTTTTTTTGAAATAAAGCATTTATTATTATAATAATTATTATTAAAAATATTTTACATATTGTGTACATCTTCTTACTCCATTTACATTGAACCAATTTATCTAGTAATTTGCGATATACCTGTAATTTATAGTTGGTTATTTACTAAAATAAGTTACGAGTGTGGATAGCCGAAGATGGCCCTGTGCATAGGTTCCCAGCAAGCATATGAGTTAGTGAAGGGGAAGGAACTAGGCGCTAGAACACCTGGAAGTTGACGACAAGGAAAGGACAATAAGCCACGCTACGAGAAACAGAAAGTGTGGTCAAAATAAATAATGGAACATCAGATACATTTAATACATAATATAATAACCCCCAAATCTCCAGAAAATCCTAACTTCAATTGTACAAAACAGTAATAAGACCTCATAGTGACATATTCCTGAGAAACATGGACGTTAAATAAATCCGTAAACACAAGTTTAGAGATTTTTTTTCAGAGAGAGGAGGGCTTAGGAAAATATTTGGTTGAAAGAAAGCGGACGAGAGATGAATACGAAGAACAATTAAAGTGTTAGCAGGACTTTATAATGATGGTAACATGATAGGGGTCATAGGAACACCAACATTCCGATGGGCGGGGTATGTTGAATGAATTACCGAAACAAGAGTGGCCAAACATTTAATCACTTGATAATTGGTGCGGGAATAACGGGAAGAAGTTGCCCTAAAGTGCGTTGGAAAGCAGAGGTGGGGAAAGATATAAAACTTTTGCAGATATAAAACCTTTGCAGCAACTGCACTGTGCTAGGTTCTTAGGGGTCATAGTGCAGTAGAATCTGTTGTGGAATAAACACTGCGACTACCTTACGAATCTCTTGCATCAAAAAACTTACCTATTCCGTATCTTAAAATCTAGTTTGTCTTTGGAAACCCTTGTTTCCGTTTATTATTCCGAAATTCAGACTCGGCTTAATTACGGAGTTCTTCTTTGGGGAACTTCTTCTGCAGCAAAAAATGTGTTTATAGCTCAAAAGCAGGTTATCAGAGTCGTCAGTAGCATAAAGCTGAGAGATTCATGCAAGCCTATTTTTATCGCATATGAGTTCTTAACTCTACCTTCTCTCTATATTTTGGAAGCTCTCTGCCATGTACATAAAAACAAAGATCAGTACTTGAAACACAGTAATGTTCATGCATACGAGACTCGTCACTGTAACAATCTGTATCTACCCGCCCATCATTTAGATGTTTATGCCAGGGGTCTCCAATATGTACGCAGAAAACTTTACAACAAATTGCCATCGCATTTTAAGGAATGCATTAATTCTAAACAAACAGTCAAGAAATTTTTAATCAGTAACTGTTGATCCGGTTTAATATATTTGTCGTTCTAACTGCTCGCTTCTGCATTTGTCTATTATTATTTTACTTATTTAAGTTTAGGTTTAAGTCTAAGTTTATTTAGGTTTTCCTTAGTTTTAGGTTTGTATATGCTGCTATACAGGCGCCTAACTGATTCTATTGTCTTTGGCACCTTTGAATCAATAAACGTTAATTACTGACTTCCTAAGATACCCCGAAAGGTCAAAAGACATTGGAGATTAATTTTCTATCAAGCCATGGGCCAACTAGGCTCGCAGAGCTAACTAGATATGTATCTACTAAAATGCCTATCTATTGTGTAATTGTGTTCAATTTTTATAATGCAAATTAGCATGATGTCAATTTTGAGAGAAACTACATTTGAATGATAATTACAAATACATATGTATAACTTAAAAAAATAAAAGATTTACAATTTTAATCCTTCACAATGAACTACTATTAAAAATTTCTTCGATTCAATATGAATTGAGCCGTCAAATTACGTGCATATTATCTAGACCCACACTCAGTATTGTTTCTGGCATAAGAACGAACAAAATTTCATTAACATACAAGTTAAGCGTTAGGCAATGTCGATAAATAGAAGACAATAATAACCGGGGATGTTGACCTCTGCGAGTGCGCTATAAATTATAACGAGTGCGTGTATAATAAGCGTAACAATGAGCACACATCGCCTCCGCCAGAGCTTGTATTTTCTCGGGGAATATGATCCACGCAGCTTTATTGTCTGCAAGAAACACGGCCTAATGACGAATTCAATAACAATAGAAAATGGAAAGTGTTTGAATTAGCGTGTGTTAACGGATCTTGTAATATCTACGCTCGGTGAAAACTGAGTTCGAATTGATCAAACGTAATACGTGATAACTGTGAGAGTATTGTTTTTAAGATAATGAAGATATGACGTTCACATTGATATCTGTTCTGTCTATCATAGCATTATATATTATATTGCGAGAGCTAGCTTCCCGTTAATAGTTTGTAATGATATCTTATTATGATTTATGAGCCAGTTGGTAATACCTTTTTTTATTTCAGTTTTAATAATAATAGTAATAATAATGGAAGCTTTATTTAAAGACAAAAGTATAAAATACGTCACAATAAAAATGGAGCTACAATAAATAACTATTTAATTACAGCCACAGTTCACAGTTACAGTTCACCAGTACAAGCAAAAAACTCAGAGACAGTGTAAAAACAATGTGTTTGTAGCCAAGATTTCACAGTTCTTTTAAATCTTTTTAAGGTAAGAGTTTTCCAACTGTTGGGTAACTGATTATATATTTTAACACCTAAAATATCCGGGTTCTGAGTGGTTGTTTTTAGTCGATGTCTCATCAAATGAATTTGCGGATTCCTAATGCTGTATGAGTGATAGTTATTGCTTTTATTAATAAAATCACCTCGATATTTGCGTATGTAGCAACTACATTGTAATATATATAATTCAATTAATGTTAATATAAAAAAAATGAAGTATTGTCTGCATGCCGTTAATTGTGTAACGCCCGCAATGTATCTTATGGCAGCTTTTTGCTAAAGAAACACCTGTTTCGCTGCGGGGGATGACCCCCATAAAATAAGCCCATATAGTAAGTTTGAGTGAAACTACACTTGCTTTAGAATTAGTGGATCAGTTATATGTTTCAGTGATCTGAGTTTAAAAATAGATTTATTTAAAGTGGATATTCAAGGATAATTTGTTGGCACAAAACCATGCAAAAATTTTATCCAACATGACATTAGTAACGAACTCGATACTATCTTCATCTTCAGAAATTATTATCGTAATGTCATCTGCAGAGCATACGACTACATAATCACACAAGAAATCAACTACATCGTTCAGAAACAGTGAAAACAATAAGGGACCAACCACAGATCCCTGCGGTACGCCCATATTAATAGGAAGTGAGGATGATGTTATTCTGTACTTTGTTGTGGCGCTTGTGACCGTTACATCAACGAATTGTACCCTATTGAATAAATATGGAAGTAATCCATTCCAGTACCTTGCCGCGAAAACCCGAATGATTTGTCGCACAATAGACGGTGTCGACACAGTCGAATGCTTTTGTTAAGTCGCATAGGACAGCTACAGGGTATTTTTTGGGATCCATACCACGCAGTATGCAATTGTAAACCTTCATCAACGCAGTAATGGTGGACTTGCCAACTCTAAACCCATGTTGAGAGTGAGACAAAAGGTTATGTTTCTTTATAAAGCTCTCCATACGGTTAAGTAGAGCATATTCAAATAGTTTCGAAAAACACGAAGTTAAAGCATGATCAGAGCGTCGCCCTTTTTATGAATTGGCTTAATTAACGATGTTTTAAGCAAGTCAGGAAAAATTCCCTGTTCAAAAGAACTATTGATCAGGTGTGCCATAGGCGTTATTATTTCATGTTTACAATGCTTTAACATATTAGCTGGTTTACCATCTGAACCTGCAGTAAATTTGCTCTTGATTTTACTGAATACAATCAACATTTCAGTGTCCGTATATGGATGTAAGTATATAGTGAACTGACTGAATTGGATATTGGAAAATATTCATAAAAAGCATTAGCAATTACTTCGGAGATCTTATTATCTCATCCCCAAGCTTAATGACCATATTTTTATTCTTAGTGTTATGTTTATTTTGTAGACGATTAACAATATTCCAGGTTACTTTGCTTTTATTTTTCGACGATATTGTTTAACTTACTTTGTTTGCACTATATGAAAACATTTCAGTTATGCTGCCTTGACCATATGTATGTCTAGATGAGAAAGCATTGACATGTCAAAATCAATTTTGTCCCTAATCCCTAAGAAGTGTTAGGTTCGTGTTAGTATAATAAATTTTCTCACACATACATTTGTGAGTTTGCTGTATACAGTAAAGGTTGGTCCAAATGCGTGTGATTTTTTGCTAGCCTTCCGAAACCTTAATCCACGTCCACAAGGCAGAAGAGAGGGTAAAGTGGCCTAGTTGTCATCGTGGGGGTAGTATATGAAAGCTCGGTTGGCGCTGGGGAAACTGAAGAACATCAGTGAACTTCGTACCGGTTAGATCTCTCTCTAGAAGAGATCTCGAGGTGCAATCAAGTAAAGTATAAAAACATTTTTCATGCCAACTATACTTTATTTTTGTTTTAGGGAAAAGTTTGTTGATTCTATCCATTTCCCGCTTGAAAGTGCAACTGAAATCGAATTTTCGATAACAATTACATACAAATTATATTTTTCAATATACCGGTGTACTTGCCTTCCATATTACATATTGTTTTGACAAAGTTACCTAGCCTGAAGGCAGCTCTTATGAATCTAAATATCTTTTTCTATTTGAGCTGAAGAAACTTTATCTATAGCATAGCATCAATAATTGTTTGACGGATATAATAGCACTATAGGGCTAGAAGGCCCTTGGCTTGATTGGTAATTTCTCTCCATAAATCTCTCTTCCCTAATTCCCTAATTCCCATTCTCTATTGATCTTTTTGCACTTCAACTCTCCATCTTGACCTAGGCCTTTCCCTTCTCTTTTACCCTCCTACAGTAGCCATGAATACTTTCTTCGGAGTCCGTTCCTACTGCATCCTACACTTATGCCCCAACCATCTCAATCTATAGGATTTCGCAACCCTTATTATGTCAGACCCTCTGTACAACTCCCTCAGCTCTTCGTTGGTTCACTTTTCCCATCGGTCCCCCACTCTTTTTCCTACAAACACCTTCCTTAATACTTTCCTCTTCCACACCCGCAACATCTTCTCCTCTATTGTTCCTAAGGTTCATTGTAGATACATAGAGAACTTTATTAAATTACTGTTAAAAGGTCGAGTAAAAAGTGATTTATAGAATGCGCGTAGGAGGAGTGAAAAGTAGATTAACCAGGAAAATAACACTCGTTTTCACTATTACAGCGAAATGGCAAACAGGATAAACGAGTGTTAGCCACTTCCTTCCCAAGATTTATCGTAAATAATTTGCAAGGATCGTTAGAGCAACAAACCACAGCTGATTTAATTAGGAACGGTTACAGTGCCTATATGACCGTGTAAATTATGTTAATTTTTAGTGTTTGTGCATTAGAAGCAATGGGTATATTGCATTTATCTTCAATCTCTTTTAATTCAAATAAAATAATTTTATTATTTTACTGTGCTAAAGGGTCGACAGTTACAGTTAAAAATTCTAGAAAGTAAAATAATTTTGCTTACCTATGTTAAGCTGAATAGGTGTACATACCAATATCGACTTCTAGCTAAGGAACACTTGTGCAAACATTGATACTTAATTAATTTTGGAAAGGTGGAAGACATTTATCGTAAGATCAAAGTGTTATGCACATAGTACATAATTAAACTTCCACTTTTACTATTGACAGCATATTAGGCATAAAGAACGTGCAAATATTGCATAACAGAGAAAATGTGTCTAATAAAAAACTGCATATCTTAGTACAGTAGTGTGGCACGAAGAATTTGATTTATACAGTGTGAATAGATTAAAAAACTAAAAGTTTTATCTCTGTTAAGTAAACTAATTACATTTTCCTTTGATTTAACCGAATCTACACTTTTTAATTCAACGTCAGGAGTACCTCAAGGTTCCAATTTGGGTCCCCTTATGTTTATTTCATTCATCAATGATTTAACGCAAACCCGATAAAAATTTATCATGGCGTAAGGAATTTCATTGATGCAACTTCTTGAAAATCATCTATGATTGGTGTTTAAATAATAAAGTAAAATTAAATAAAGTACTAATGTCACGTTATTGGAAGGGTTTACATATCCTAGATAAAATCATATTTATCACATACGTACAACTGATTTCTAAAATTTCCCAATTCACACCGTAGGAGATACGCATCTTGGAAGTTGCAAAAAATTACAAATGTTTACGCCCGCTACAGGCTTTCAACTTGAACGAAATCTCGTAATTGATATTGGCAATTTACGTGTTGCTACACGGCCGGTTAAGGGGAATATGTTTAAACTTTCAATC
Source organism: Osmoderma eremita (assembly GCA_031763485.1). Classification (NCBI taxonomy): domain Eukaryota; kingdom Metazoa; phylum Arthropoda; class Insecta; order Coleoptera; family Scarabaeidae; genus Osmoderma; species Osmoderma eremita. The sequence goes on along the minus strand of JARFOC010064539.1, from coordinate 10,656 downwards.
GAGATAAAGCTGTTGTAAATGCGATGCAACTCATTTCGACGAGGTAATAAGGTGAAATGTGACTACGATTAATTCTAGGGTTGGTGGAAATGTAGAATAGGTAAGTCACTTTTGCCAGATTTATTTTAACCAATAGAAAAATAAAATTATTTGCTTCAAAAAACTTTTATAACCTTAAGACATATATATTGTTATGATTTTCCCAGCACCTTTTGTTTTCTGGTTAATTCCTTATTATTATCAGGTTTGTCTGCAGTACATGACGTTGAATATTTTCTTTTCGTCGAATCTACGCTTTCAGGAAATAAAAGCTACTAATAATAAACTCCAACCGCTGGCAGATAATGGTACTAACTGATATTATTAGATAAAATAATCTTATTATGAATTAAATTATAAATTCACAACACATTCTCACACATAACACTATACAATAGAAATAGGGGGTTGGAAGATTTCTACAAATTAACTTCACAGATTCATACAAGAAACCAGGCGAGCAAAGAAGCAGTTTCTTTAGGCGATCTAGGAAGAGACGCCAGTTTGCAGTTGCTGTAGTGTGAAGAATGCAGGCCTGAATTTGTATTTCCATTGTACAAGGCCGTATAAGTCAACAAGTGTGATCCACGTAAATAGGAGTATGCTGTTACAATGTAAAGATCATTCTAGTAACTAGACAATTGGTGCTAGACTATAAAAAAATAAAAGTATTAAAATAACGTCAAGTTAGAATCTATAAATGCTGAAATAATAAATACAAATAAGTGGTAAATCGTTTAAAGAGAAGAAAGTAAACTGGATATTTGAAGTTTCGGAAGAGAGAGGTGAGGGAATACCAGAATAAGGGTGGAATACTTTACATTTAAACGTTACAAGGGTAGTTGAGGTATTTATAAATTCAAATCGTAGTATTGTCAAAATTCGTTGTATTTCTTTTATATAGAAACACATTCACAAAATTCTACTTATAACTAGCACCAGAATTTTGATATTCGTATTTTAATTTTCATATCTGTTTAATTGTAATCTATTAAATTTCTTAATCGTAATATTGTTTTTTAAAAACTGCCTACTTACATCGAACCGTACTGGCATTAATAAAAACAATTACAATCATATGAATGAACGCTGAACCTAGTAACTAAAGCATAGTAAGTCAAGTGAAACTAAAATTCTTGGAATTTGGGCATTAACTGAGTACGTCATCAATACAAGAAGAAGATCTGCTTAATGTTTCATTAAAGTGTAAGAAACTCATATAAAAATAGTAAAAACACAAGAAACCACAAATTATTCATTAGCAAACAACTGGCGCAGTTAGTAGGATTTATAGTGCATATGCAGTGTATATATAGTGCTTTCGTACAGAAACCGAATTGGTATAAAAATTACATATTTCTCTTGATATATTCGAGCGATTTTTGAAAGACAAATCATTCGAATATGTCAAGAGAATCATATTACTGAAATACTTCTGAGTAAAAATGCTCAAATTAACTGAACAGGAAAAAACTGAAATCCTTTGAATGATCTGTCATATAGGCATAATACTCCTATGTCTTATATCTATATGACCAATCTTTGACATATCAAATCTAAAAAGAAGAAGCTAACTTGTTTAAAGAAATTGACACAGATTCGAATTTGAACGTGTTTGAAGTCTTCATAGATCTAGTTGGGGCATCAATATAAGTTGAGATTAATACTTTATTGACAGGGAAAAATTCGAATGCCACATTTACCGGCGGATGCCTCGATAAGGATGCGATTGATTTCAAAGTGCGATATACGGTTGCATTGCAAATTGTGTAAGCTTTTACATGAGGTATCAGTCAGCTCCTGGTGTCAGTAAATATTTTGGGGTTGGCTCCGCTGCAGTTAGGGAGTTGAAAGTCATTTGTTTCCCAGAAGTTGATTCTTGTAGATGTGTACTGCTGAACCTATACAATTCGAAAGCATAAGAAGTTATGCAATTAAATCAAGGCTTGTAACAATTAGAAGTATCACAGTAAACAATAAGAACATTCGACATCTATGTCAAAGTTTTGAATCAATCTGAATTATTATATGAAACTTATTACTTGTAGCTCTCTAATTTTGATAATGACTCAACATACCAGCTAATATCTAAATAAATTGGTCAATATTGTTGCAATTATGTAAGAGAACACCTTTAAAACAGGTTCCTTTTGTTGTTTGTTGTCCGTTTTTCTTTTGCAAGTAAAAGGAATTGAAGTTGCATTACTCTCAAGGTTACTGCGTCTTGTAATGGGCTGGTATACATAAATGCCGTGCCCTAACAAAGAATGAGAATTTCATTACGGTTTTATTTGAAGGAATATGTAATAATTACTTCCTGAATTTCAAGTACAGCCGATTTAAATATGTATATTTATTACTATTGTCTAGATATACGCGTAGATATGGTTTTTTGTTTTCACTTTGATGTATGTTTGTAACTCTATACAAGGTATGCACAAAATTCCGTGGTAATATTACAGTTGCGACTTGGAGTTTCTCCAGTGCCGAGGAAATTGTGCAGTTGAGATAAATACTGTACAAACTACCATACTTAATTTGAGTAACAAAGTATACTCGACTTCCTGTTTGATTACATATTTATTTTTAGGAAATATATACTTGGATTTAGTACATCAGGATTTCGTTTGATCTGTATGTTTAAATGACACAATTTCGTCACAAATGCGAGCAATACGTAGTCATTCCAACCGCAATCGACGCCTTTGGCAAAATTACGCGTGTAAATTCTTTTTTTATTTGTTGTTGCCGAAGAACGTTGCGACATACAGTATGCCGTGCTTTGCAACGTATACGTTCGATAGATGTCCCTACATAAGCAAAGCTATAACTACCTGTAAATTCTAAGACTAGATAAGGACATTTCTTTAGTGGAAGGAATAAACTAAATACTAATACGCACATACAGGATGCCTTGATTACGTTGGAATCCTGATGTGCGGTTTAGGGTGGAAAGATATTCCATTTAAAGTGCTTCAGTGCTTCGATCAGTGTACGATCTTGAATCAGATCTCACTGCGCATCCGAAATTTGTTCCAAGCATTGTTTGTATGCTGCATGTAACCTTAATCTGGGTCCAGGGCCACTCCCTCATTCAAGGCAATGAGACAGCCGACACATTTGGAAAGAAAGAGTGCCGTAGGGTGCTTCCAGGGTCCAGAGCCTGCAATTGGCATATCATCTTCGATAGCCAAACAACAAATTAGTTTCTGGTTAAAACAAGAAGGACTCCAACTTTGGAAAGAGTGCACTTCACCTAACCATGTCAGAACTAAAGAATTACTTGCGGGTTCACTAAAAATTGATATAAAGTTAATGTTAATTCTGTACAAATATTTATTTTTACATTTCTTTATTTTTAATTAAAGCCTTTATCGCGATTATATAACGAAATGTAATAAATATGAAAATTTAATAATAATAGTAAAAATGATAAAGCATCAATACAACTTCATTTGAATTTGGCGCTATTATATTGAATGCATTTTGCTTCAACAGTGTGAAGATATCAGTATATGCATGTAACAGAGATGTCAAAAGTTCTTATAATTTTATCCAAATCGAAATTAAGCTTTTTCAAAACAATTTTTGGTAAGTAATTTCGACTCAATATTCTCATATGTTTAATTCTGCAACATTGGCCTGTTGTGTTATCGAGAATTACCACAATGAACGTCCATACTTATCATCAACGTCTCCATTTTATCTATAATGTCCTGAGATTACTTCCTAGTCTTGACGTTGACCATAAGAGGGCTAAAATAATTACTTCTCTATTTACAGGTCACTGCAGACTCACGTTATGTGCCATCTTTGGGAAGGAAACCACTTCTCTAGCTGACCTAAAAATTCCTCATTGAATAAGATACTGAGCCACCTTAAGCACCCGTAGAAGGAGGGACAGATTATCGAATCTAGTGGATGTCATCTTACCATCAAATATCATGTATCAAGTCTCAGGTATGCTCCATGTACCCGGCAAAATTTTACTTTCTTCTTCCTTAGCTTTCTAGTAGCTTGTTTCGATTTTTATTAGTATTTGTAGGCCGTTTTCCATATGCGTCGTCTCGTTGTATACTTTGCTTCCATCGAGGTTTCTCACGTATTATACATTTATAGTTAGTGGTTCTTTGGCATGTCCTCTATATTTATTAAATCAACTCTCGAGTTTTTTGTTCTGTGGCTTCTGCTTCACTGGTTGGTTTTCCTTCCTATTTTCGGGGTCTATATGCTTCTCCCAGTTTATCCAATATTCCCCTTTTTTATCTTTAATTTATTTTGTTGTAAGTTCTGGCCTTCTTTTCCCTGACCATTTGTTCTTTTAGATATTGCATCATATCTTTGGTTAGTTTTCTCCTACGCATATGTTGGTACCTTTCAGTTGTATAGTTACTCCTTTTCCTAATGTTGAAGCTCCCTAGTTCTATTTTGGCCACCCCAATCCTCCATGCCGTTGTTTGTTTTGCGTCTATATCCTTCAATGCTGCTTCCACATTTATTTTTTGTAGCTTAATCTTCAGATTCGTCCAGGGCATGTAACATCAGGTTCTTTTTCCTTAATTCCCCTTCGTTGTTTTCAATTTGAAGGCATAGAAGAATCTATGCCTTTTAACCTTGTTTTTCAATTTAATAGCAAGTTCCTTCATTTTATTTTTAAAATTTCTGATTATGTTTCTTGAATTTGTCATCTTCTTCTTGGCGCTTTTTTATTTCTTGCATTTACTTTCCTTAATAATAAATGCATTTTGCCATTATATATTTATTATTAGTACTTACTAGCAGTTTTTATTGTGCTATATTGTGTACATTTCTATTATTAGAATATTAAGATATTTTTATCCGTTATCTAGTTAGTACTTTCTATCATCTACACATAAATTTCTCAAGTATAATGACAAGAAATTCCAGTATTATTTGATAAGTAAATCTATACCCCGGGAATTTTCCAAATTAGAGTGCCCCGAACGCCTGCCTTCGGAAATAACTTTGTTACGAGAAATATAAATATCAGTATTGCCCTAGGAGCATTACACTATCAAATCAAGGTAATAATGAGATAGATCCGTTACTCACAGCCATCCTCTCTGATATTAAACGGTAAGCGGATGCGGCCTTGAATCAGTAATGCTTTCTATTTCTTCGCTATATCGAAGGTCGATATACGACAACGGTTAACTTCAATCCATATACTGTATGCATGTACATATCTAGGAATAACAGTTTAATATTTGTAGTAAATTTTAGTGTGCATATTTCCACTTAATGCACTAAATAGTCGACAATTAGTACAGTTAGCGTGCTTAATTCCTATATTTCATTTAGATTCCTTTAAATGCAGTTGTACTTATAAAGTTTATTATGCTAGACTCTATAATAATTAATTAATAATAATTGGTTATTAATAGAGAGTGGAATATATGCATTTGCATATGACATATGAACAATTTTATTCGTGTATTATTGCATTATTTATTTCTTTTACCATCCACAACAAGGTTAAAGGATCGAATTGAAAGTATATAAATATATTTAAAAATATATAAATATACTTCTTGTATCACACAACACATCTGATCGTGTAGCAACAAACCTCACGCACAGACAGATATATCGGGCTACTAATGCCTCATCAGTGTACGACGGAGAGTTGCCTGTTGCCCGTTCAGTACACCGCATCGTCAACTACACGTCAGAATGGCTCTTTCGTAAAACTCCAGAGACATCTAATGCCCAGCATCGGATTCATGGCGTAGAATCAAAAAAGTTGAGCAATGAACAGTTACAATTCACACGGGAATGTAAATCTACCATACCTATATGTATATGTCAAAGAAAGTTGCATTGAGTTCCCACAATTTCTACTATAAATCTCATCGCTTGACACCGTTATTATACAATTTATTGAAAAGAGACCATTTAATAACGATTATGGGTATTACGCAAACAGTTCATCGCTCCATATACATCTATAGTGCGTATTTGTATTATTTCTTCTAAGTGTAATGTGTTCTTCTATAAAAAGAAATAACTTATGGAATGATTACGGAATATTATATTACTACGCAAGGCATTAAATGCGGAGAACCGATACGGTGAATGTAACAAAAAATGATAGTGATGTATATGAGAACGATCCATAGAAGATGTAATCGAAGCCGAGAAGGCTTTCTCCAACGCCTCGTTGTACGAGATTTAAACATGGAATACGCAAAAACGCAATAGCGTATAATCCTTTATAACAAACATTTATTTGATTCTGATCGAAACTCCTATATACACAGAAAGAAATATCGTTCGAAATTTTGGAATAACATTTACTATCCTATCCGCTTTTATATAATATATAGGTGGCTATGCTTTGTCGACGTAACGTAATTTTGTCTTACTAAATTGACAATAAAAGCCAATATTCTTGTAAGATGTACATAAACATCAGCGTACAAATCTCAACAACAATCTATGTTTGAGAATGCTTGTTTTTTTAAATTTAAAAACACAAAAGGAATTGTATTCAAATAGTACGCAATTATTGGCATATTAATTTGTAATAATCTTCAGATAGATCTGTGCTTTGATTGTTACATCGCGAGAATCTCTCTTAAGGAAATAACCTAGGGTTGCCAGAATTTTACGCATTAACCTTAAAACTATAAAAAGAGGTAACATATATATTAACAAATGCTACCGAAAGTTAGATTTGGAAGTATTCACTAGTAAGGCAACTTTTACAAAGCTGTTCAAGATAATACGGGGATGATGTTTTAAACTAGTGCATAAACATTTAGGCATTTAGAACCACCAAATTGTTGTCGTCCTTATTTGTCTGGCGATTTATAAGCAAAAGTATTACAATTGCCTCAATTATCGCAACAATTTTCTTTCTATGTACAACGTAGGATAGGTAAAAATTTATTGGTCATCAGCCGAAATGCTAAATGAAAGAAGGCTATCATTCCGCACAATCAAAAATATCTTTTAGGATTGATTTAAATGATCTTCAATGTTTCTCTCATGAAAAATCTTTCACAAAACCCTGCAATAGATATAATTTCCTAGTATACGATAGATATGTTGCACTCAAACGGCGAAATTCATGTTGTTTAGATAGATGGACAGACAGATTCTTTACAAATATGTATCCACTCAAGACGATTTGGTGAGTAGCATCCCATATTAGATTTTTGAATTCATGCTATCATCCAGTTTTAAGTTTTGTGATTCTTGTGATTGTGTTTGAAAATTCTTTTAACTTCACTGAATAGAGCTCAAAATGCCACACTATAATTTTCTAAGGAATGCAATGTTTCATAAATCGTCAGTTCTTGTAGGGGTGCATACTGCTACTTACTTCAGCCTTCTGAGGCCGTAGAGTGCTGACTATAATTAGAACTACAAGATGTGCCGACCACCTAAGTAACCTATCAATGGTTAGGCTCAGAACTTTAGCCTCGGAAGAAACCCCTATACTTTCTTGTGACTACCTATTTCTGGGTTTCCTTCATGATCATCTTGAAGTTCTTAGACCCAAACTAATCATAGGTGTCCTTCGTAGATAACAATCTGATGTCGTCCAGAGTCGACGCATGAACAATCAGCCAAGTGTCGTCAGCGTATAAGCAAAACTCGGCATTGTAACATTTTTCAAGTATATGCAATGAACAATAAATGCTCCAAAATGGATCTTTGTGGAACTCCATACTTTACGTCTATAGTATCCGATAAAATGTTGTTCCAAGGTGTAGTCTACCTCCTATTATTCAAGCAGGAATGTATTGATTCAAGGACATTCCGTAATGTTCCAGCTTTTCAAGGAGCATTGCTAAGCTTACGGAATCGAACACTTTTCAAAAACCAAGATCATTATCTAATGCTGAGTACCTGTATGCTGTTTACCAAGGATACAAATTCTTTACTTCGGTAGGTAGGCATTCTTCGATAGGTATTCGTGGAACCTGCTTGGAATAGCTTCAAATATTTTCGAAAATTGGTAAGATCCTTCTTGAACGGTAATTTTGAGGACCAGTAAGTTTTGCTTGCATCGTTTTCGTATATTCCTCATTATCTAAAATAAATTTACTTTTGCCGTTATTATATAATATTTCTGTCCCATTTTTAACTACGATTTACTGATATTTAATTGTACTATAAGTTTATACCCGTGTGATTGCAATAAATCAAATTACCGTCTATATTTAGTTCAACGATATTATAAACCTGGATCTGGAACTGAAGCTAATAGGATGAATATTTAGTTTACATATGGGAGATAATGGGGCTACCATGGCATTTTCCCGTTGATTCTTTTGGAATTTTCATGTTTCTCACGTGTTAGTTAGTATTAACCACTTCTGGTAGGTAAAAACCTTGTTGCTCGATGTTATTAACTTGAAAATACTATCTCCAAAGTTAAACTAAACAAAGAAATAACGATATTTAAACAACTGTTCTAAATAAAATAAATACATTTAAAAGCAGATATCTCTAAAGCAAACAATTATATTTAGCAAACAGAAATTTATTCCGAAATATACAGAAATTCACGACCCAAATACCTGATTATCTCTGGCTTTCACTTTTCCCGTATATATTAAAATAATAAGTGGTCTAAACGAAAAACACGCAAAACGTATACTACACCAATGAATCCTAAATCGAAGCTCGCAACCAATCATTATCAAACTCTCCGGTTTGCACGCTTTTACCGCCACGATCTATGAGCTATTTAAAACAGAAAATGAAAACAGGTATTATCAATTTCCTTGGGAGAAAGTTCCCGATACTCTTAGCAATAGTACAACGGTAAACATGGGAGTTTCGTTAGCAGCTTTCTTTTCTAACAGACACCACCTTTTTGCGCCTATAAACAAATTCATATGTGTATATTACACTTGTGGCATAATACACCTAAATAGTGTCTGCATTTTCCTTCCTAATACTTATGCCTGAACACTTTCCAAATTCCATTTGACGTTGACCTCTGATGATTGGGTTTGTATTTATATAAATACACCCGTTCCAGTGTCATATATAAAGGCTGCGATTGCGTGATTATATCAATTACTAAATGTTTCCAATTCGTTTGAACTTCATCGTTTTAATTGGCGATAATATCGAGTTCCGGTTGCTAAAATTACATTTTAAGTTTCTAAGTTCCGTACACTCGAAGGTCAGTAAGCAGCTGCACCGTAAACGACGCGATGACACTTAAACTTAAGTGTTCAAGAGATGAGTCATTTCATTGGCTTTTCAAATTTATGTAAATACGTACTTTGGAAGGTGTTCATGATCGGTTGACCTTTCCTCAATTATGACACATTATTACGATCTTTAATCCAATAAATTTATGCCTTTATTGTATGGCTCTTAGATATTAATTACCGATTATCCGTTTTAACAATGGCAATTGTTTTGGATTGCTAATGCGTTTGTACGCGATTGTACTTAAGACAAACACTACAATACTGAAGTGTGAATGTGTGATACAGTAGTGGAATATATGATTAATAAATACAATACCAATACAAATTTAATAACAATTAATGTTGAAATTGTTAAATTCAGCAGGATGACTCTAAAATTTACAGTATTTGCAACATAGATAATTTATATTTATTTCTTTTCAATTATGAAATATCAAATGTCCTGCATTTATTTGTTATTTTTACAAATAAGTAGTAAAGCTATTTCTTGCAGTGCGTAGCAACATATGTATTTGAAATAATTTTCATGTCACTTTCAATAAACCACAAAAAAGAAACTAAACTGGGTTACAAACGCAATAGATTATTGACATTTGATTTTATTGCTTATTTTGAAAGCGCTATCTATAATAATCTTAATTTAGGTGTTACAGTTAGTTATAGTAAAACACAAGGTTTTCATAAAAGCACATCAGTTAATCCTTATTCTGGATAAAATAAATTTAACAGCAAGGTGAATTGGCGAAGAGAATTGCTGATATAAGACAGATTTTCATATCTGTTTTTACTATTTCAGATTGATCAATTGTTTTGAGTTTTAAAGATTTAAAGTTAGTAGGGTATATAACCCAATCACATCGTTTTCAGCACAAAATTGTAATTGGCATCAAACATATACACAATAATAAAATTTAAAAGAAAATTATTTTAAAAAATCTTTTTTATTTTTTGGAATAAAAAATAATTCTTAAAGACTAGGCGATTTTAATGTTAGACCGACTCTCACATAGTTGGGGACTGCTAAATTCTATTGGATTTTTTATTTAATATAAATTGAATCCGTTTTTAATGAAAGTATATATATTTGCAAATAAGAAATCTGGGGGAAGTCCATACCCTGGCGGGTTTGGAATCGAGAAAGTGTGAGGCTTTAAAATAACTATACACTCCGCGTCAACTGATTGGCCTCACAAAAAAAGTTACAATTAACGAAATATTTACACTATTATTTTAGGCATAAAGGCAAGTATAGTATTTTTATTGTTATGTTGCTTGAAATTATTATAAAATTGAAATATTAAAAATAATTTTTATCATTAAATGCACTTCTACTAAAAAAAGCTGACGTAGCCGCCATGACATCTGAATAGCCTCACAAGAAAAAAACATAAGGAAAACTCAGGTTCTGTGTATGGAA
>JARFOC010064469.1:0-17337 GCA_031763485.1 Osmoderma eremita | reverse complement strand
ATGGCAGCACAAAGCAAGATTACACTGTTAAACCGGCTAGGAATAGTTTTGACAGTTCTGTAGAATTGCATTGTTTGCTTTCATTTGAGACAAACCAAGACTATTGCGATTTTTAATGCAAGAAAACTGTATTACGGGTATTAAAATAAAATCCCACGTAACTTTATGTGTATTCATATTAGGACAAAAGTGTATTAGGGCTTTTAAATGAAATATTATATTGTCTTTCCAAATATTGAAAAATATACAGGCTGTTCAATTTAAAAAAAAATACTAAATTTTAAAATATCTTAAAAACGCATCATTCAATTGCTTCTTTCTCAATTGCATCTTAATCAACACTGAAAACACTGAATCATTGCTAATTTAACCGAATCTGTAGCATTAATAATAAGAAAGATAGCAATAGTGCCCCGAAATTTTTGAAGAGCCTGTATATTACTCTATATTAGAATAAGAATAACAGTAAGTTTATTGTCTGAGACCATACATGGCAATAAAACAAATCAACAAAGTAAATAAAAATGGAACATATTCCAGAAAAAATACATAAAATCAAATTCTAATTATATAAATACACCCAAAATTCTGATTAATCGTAACAAACCGTAAGCACACTTGACAGAAAAAATAATGATATTTATAACTATTCCATAAAAACTCATAAAAGCTCATCTAATAGGTAGAACTCATTATTTTCCAAGCAACATTTTAGCTAATTTCCGAAACTTTTAATAGTTGTAATGGTTTTATGTTGTACGGAGTATTGTTGGATAACTTAATACCCATGTAATGAACTTTCATACGTCAAAGGACGATGCTTAAGACCACAGAAGTTATTGTATCTGATATCATATTCATGGAAGCAGCTATTAGTTGTAAAAGAACTGAAATGGAAGTTAAAATTTTCAGTTTTTTTGAAGTAGGGTTTGAAGTTTATTGATACCGACAATATTTCTTACAGCGGTTTTCTGTTGCATAAATATCTTATTACAATAGATAGATGCACCCCAAAAGATAGTGCCATACGCAATTGTAGAATAGAAATTAGTGTTGTATTATGCAAGCACGACCTCCGTATTTGTAACTTGTCGTAAGCGGTAAAATGCATAGCAGGTCGATGCGAGTTTAGAAGATAGCGGATTTACATGTGTTTCGCAATTCAAATAATTTTCAATATACAGTCCCAAGCCTCTCATCAACAAACTCTCATTTGACTGGGTCAATTTGGTGGGACTATTCCCACCTCCGGGTGTAAAGTACAAAAAACACTTTTTATTTAAATTTAGCTGCAACTTTTTGCATTGTACCAACCCGAAAATTTGGTCAGCATCTCCTCACACACCCAGATCAGTGCCTCTTTACTCTCTGCATAAGAAAGGTAGGTAGTATCATCCGCATATTGAACAATTTTGTTTCTTGGGGATACATATATTCGGAAGATGATTTAAAACCTATTGACAAACACATTGTGATATGATTGCAATGGCTGACATTGATGCAACAATGCCGTCATAATCGTGCGAAATGCGATTGGGTGATTGAGAAAAATCAAAAAATACGCTACGTTTACATTTTTTCCACTACATCGTCATCAGATGACGATGATTGGGATGGATTTAGCCACTCTACAAATCAATCCTTCTCTTCAATGTTATCAAAAATTGATCTGATATGATTTTCAATATTCTTCATGTTTGCGTTTCCTGCTAAGTTATACGTAACATTATGAATAGATAACTTTCCATGATGAGCCACATTTCAAGTAGTGTAAACATCGAGCCACCGTATCCGTATTATTTTAGACCTCTTAGTTTTAACAAAGTTAACTGAAACTCCTTCAATCCACTAAGGAATATAATTTTTTTTCTCGCTATAGAAATCTCTTTGTTTACTAATCTTTTTACTAAGAGACCTTATATTATGCAACTCATGACTTTAGTTTGGTTTAGAAAATAATGCCATGCACTCTACTCATAAAAAAAATTGAAATTTTTTAGCGATAACTTCAATTATTCTCATATTTAAAAAAGAATTACTGTTTGACAACTTGCCGTATGTATGCGATTGTAAGGTATTATTTAAATGGCACTAAAGTGTTAGTGGCTTTTAGTTCTTAATTCTTTGTTTAATTCATCTAGCAAAAATTTGGAGTTTATGCATTTCGTTAAGTTTCTTAGTAAATCATTAAGCAGACGAATCTCTACGATTAAAGGACGGAAGCACAGATTCTGGATTTCTTCTTATTTGTAATACTACGAAAGGAAAAATCAATTTAAGGGGCGGTTCTTTTTCCTACCCTCCCCTTACTTGAACCGGTAACCGTATATAATCACGACAAGGTAGTGCCATGAATAATGATCCGAGCAGCCGGAGACCCTCTGTCGACAATATCGCTTATCCGCTTTTCAACGGCAAGACATATTTTCCTTTTCCCATTCCTTTTTTTCCCGAGTTCAGTCAGCGACAAACTAAAAATTCGCTGCTGCTGCGGCTACAGAGACGTAAAAGAGTTAAATCTAAAAGCGAACGTGTTCGTGACAGATTATAATTGTTGTCTCGACCGACGGTAACGTGAACTCCGATGTTCCGATTCGATTTTCCATCTAGAGGGCTATTAATACTTTTCGACTCGCCAGATATTTTTCCGGGTCTTTCTCCTGAGATTCCGTTTAATATTCTGGGGTAGGTATAGACTTTTTGCCTTCATTTGCGAACGATTTATTTCAAACTCGGATGCGGTGCTCCGGAATAGCAAATCCGATTGTGGTGAAAATTAAATTTTTCAAGATCCTGAGAACCCATTCGGTTTATTTGCGGGAAATCTTTAAAGAAGAAGAGTGATATTACGCAATTGTAATAATAAAATGATAAAGTGGTTCTCGTCTTTAACATAATCGTGTGTAAAAGTTCAATACCCCGTGGTCTTAGTTATTTCTGTGATAATGTTATTGTTTCTATATTTATGTTGATAGAACAGGATGTGATTTTCATTTAGATTTCTTACAGTTGCTGTAACGTTTTTTTTTACTCTCTATTAGTGGCTTTTGGCAAGAGAATAAGGATATATCTTTTTGTTTTTCCTTAGGCATTGCTTGTTTGCGTACAGTTCGTCGTCTTTATTCTAGGCATAGATTAGTGTCGTTAGTTCATTCATTTCGCTTACTATGATAGTCTATTAATAATAATTTATTTTTCCATCACTAATGCAGGCTACCTGTTATAGGACAAATCTTCTAATCCCTATCCAAATAGAGTGAAACAAAACTAAACCAACTTAAATATATACGTCACTACAGTTATCGTTAGCCTCTCATACATTGATAGCATTGGTAACTAAAGACAATGTGACAATATGACAATGTAAAATGGAAGCAAAATGTGATACATAAATGATCCTGAGCTTCTATGCGAGCTATGCTATCATTGCTTAATACTCCATTAATCTCATGATTCATTAAAGGTCGGTATTCATTTTCATTTACTTTCTTTGCCCCCCATTATTGCTCTTAACTGTTGTTATGTGATAGAAAAAAAAGTGCTGACGATAGCGGAATGTCTTTAGTTGATACTGTTGACACTCTTTTCGTAGAATGCTCTTTACAGTGTTCATATAATAGCAATGCATCCGAGCAATATTCAATTTTCAACGAACAAAAATATAATAGACTGTAACAAAAGCAGAAATACTCAATTATCTGGTATTCTTCGTTATGAAGACTTGTTTACGCATTTCTAGGACATTAACTGTGAGTCTTGCATCGAAACGCTTGCCCAGGTCTTCAAGCAACAGGGTTAAATGGCCCTATCATAAATTGCGTAATGGAAAGTAAAAACAGTTTGTTTCTTGCTGTAGATCATAGCCCAACACATGTTGATGTTTAATGACAAGATATTTGGCCACTCTATCGGCAAATAGTTGTTAAATCATAATAATAAAAATAATTTATTTCCTAAAGGTAAAACCCTAATACAGGAAAATATAAATTAAGCGTACACTATACGGATATATTTGCGCAAATATAAAAAAGTAAATAAACCTCAAATGTGCTGCATGAGAACAAGAAAAGAAAAAGTAATTAAACAATCAAAAAGATGTTGATAGCTACAGCTATTGCTTTAAATGAGCTAAAATTCACGTCACACAACTTTGATATAATTGCTAAACGTTTGTTCTACTTCTTGGACTATGAAATATACATTCATAGCCTGTCTCTAATCTAGGAACATTAAAATGAATTTTAGGCAACAGCCACGGACAGTCAATATTGATATTTAACAATCCAAACAAAAACTTTATACTTAACATATTACTTAATGAAACAAGGTCTAGCCCAGCTAACATAATATTAAAATCAAGTCTCCTTTCAGCATAAGATCCATCAATTTTAAACAGCATGTGCTGTAAAAACCGTCTTTGCGCCGATTCAATATTATTCATATGAACTTGGTAATTGGAGACCACACCAAGAATGCATATAAAAGTTTTGACCAAATATGACTGTAATAAAGCAGTGTTAGTCATTTGATGTTGTTAAAATCACGGCAGTTTCTACAGATGAAACCATAAGTCCACTCGCAATTGTTGTGTTCATATGCTCGACAAACGAAAGTTTGCTGTCGAAGATTACTCCCACGTCTGTAATAGTTTGAACTCGTTGGAGATCTCCATTTAAATTGTAGGTAAAATCTACATAGTTGTTGCTCCTCCTATATTTTACACTTCTTAATGTTGAGTTGCAAGTGATTGTATGTACACCAATCATTAACTGCTGATATATATTTTTGCAGGTTAATGCAGTCTTCAATCGATCTTATTTCTCGAAATATCTCAAGATCATCAGCAAATATTAATATTGGTGATCTCATTTATAGGCAGTAAGAACAAAATTTAACCAAGATTACATCCTTGTTGTAATTCAGAAGTCGGACTAAATTTTACAGATCGCCCATGGCAGTATTCAACAAATTGTTCTCTGTAACAAAGACGGTGAAAACCCAATAGCCTGTAATTTCCAAAGTAGTATATAGTGGTCAACTTGGTCAAACGCCTGTTGAAAATCAGTGTAAAGTGTGTCTACTTGGATCTGTCTGTCAAGGGTTTCCGATACAAACTGAGTAAAGCAACCTAAGTTCGTAACTGGCCATAAATCCGGGTTGACTGTGTGAAATAAATACTATGTAAGGTATTACAATCAATCAAGGCGTCAACTTGCAGAGAAAAATTAAATCGTCAGCATACTAAAGACAGTTTGATCCGAATATAGAATTTGTATGTCATCTACAAATATAAGATATAGTAAAGGTCCCAAAACACATCCTTGTGGAACTTTGTAAGAGTGATGCATGAGACCAAGATGTTCCACATACTCGGAGCGCTCACTCAAGTGAGACTGAAGTAAAGCAATGGTGTTATCAGAAATTTCATATTTTTGTAGTTTCATCAAAATAATTACTAGATATATTTCGTAGTATGTGTGACGTCGCATTGTTTCTATTTAATAATTTAATCTTTCACCCTTAATATGTTTTCAATTCACTATTTTATAGGGGGTAATGTAAATGTCATGGTTCTTCTTGCTTCATTGTAAAGGTTTTAGCTTAGAACAATATTACAGTATAAAAGTTTTCGACAAAGGTTTATTGTAAAAGGTTTTATGATATACATATATCGCTTAACCAGTATGTCTTTTATAAAAGATGGTACATTACATTGTAACATATTTAATAAAACATCTTTGCCAAAGAACTTCGATAGTGTAATACCAGCCTTGTCATATGAAAATTGTGCTTTTCAAGCATGTTATATTATATACGTATTTGATATGCGTATCATAAATCCCTTTCAAACTGACATATAACAGATTTTATCACTCCGTTTTGGTGTACATGACATCCGCTTTTTTGTTCTGGTTTCTAGTTAATATTCTCTTTATTTTTTATCTTTAACAGTTTAGAAGGAATTATTTGTTATAAACGGAAAGAGGACAAAAGGAATTACTAATGGTTCCTCTCGAACGGCGGACTCGCTTTATTACCAATTTAGTCGTTCGCGATGCGATGATTAGGGGATAATGAAAAGATATGGGGAAGAGGAAGATTTGTTTTAAATAAATGATGAGCCCAATTAAAAACGTTAAAGAAATGGGAAATACATTCGTTTTGTGTTCAGTTTTCGCGCCCGGTTAACACGAGCAAACCGACCACTCGACGAGAATTGCAAATTTTAGAATTATGCCAGGAATTTTAGCTCGGCAATTAAGTGCAAGGGAGAGTTATTTACAATGTGCCTTTAATATTGTATGAGATCCGTCAGTTATTTACGTTGCGTGCTAGGACAGTACGAAACTTTTCAGACTGTATTTTATCGATTGCGTTTACTGAAAATATTTACCGAGACCGGCATACGCTTCCACGTGAATAATTTTATAGAATACCTTTCGAAGGTTTCATTTTCGTTTGTGCCTTGGGTTGTTTGCCTTTTAAACTTTGGTTAATATTCATCCTACTTAAAACTAGAAATATTTTGAGTATATAGATGGAGGGTTGTATATAAACATTAAAAAACACGGCGATAGAATATATTCACAATTTTTCTTTTCTACTATTCGATTCTGAACAAACCACAGTAGAGTAAGATCCAGGCGACCGAGAAGTACTTAAGACGAGTAAGAGAAGCGACAAGAATGGACAAACTTACAAATGAACGAATAAGAACAAATTTATAGGTACAATCAGTAATAGAATATATAGGGCGGGACAACTTTGTTGGTGGGACGACTTTATGAGAATGAAAGACGATGGACAGGTTAAACGAAGCGAAGATACAAATAACTGTTCGCTGATAATACAGCTTGGAAATTGTCGACATGGCATCTACATCCCGGTACAGTGTATACCACGGGAATATTTGAGATGATTGCGAGAGTAACGAATTGGACAAAAAGCAAACAAATTGCAAAAGTAAAAAAAGTAAAGTTTGTGAGTGGTATGAAGATGATGAACAAGTACAAAGCTAGGGGTGGTTGAAAGTATGGTGAGAAAGATTTGAAGGAGTTGGAGCGAGTAACTGCGGTATAAGAAATAAATAAGAACAGGGTGGGACATAATACATACACACACACATATAGAGGGTAGTTAAGGTGTTTGACAAATTAATTTATCCATTAAAATTATATACTTATACGTATTTATTGTAGGGCCGTAGTGGTCTAGTGGGTTGGTTGCTACACTACTAAACTGACGGTCCCGGGTTCGAGTCCCGACAGTGCTAATAAAATCGATGGCGTTTTTTTGGCCACAGCTCGACTCAGGCTGTAAAAATGAGTACCTGGAAGTCAAATTCTGGGGTAATAATAGGCGGTCGGCTCGTAGCGTTTGCCACGTTACAACCCCAGAGTACCGAAAGGCTAATAGTGACAGACCACACCCTGCCATTCCCTATGGGCCTTAAGGCCTGTTAAAGGGAACAATTATCGTTACTTATTTCCAAAATATATTATCAATACATCTTCAGGTTTTGATATTATAGAAGATTACAATTTCTTGATTAAGTATATAATACGATATTATATTACTATCAATAGCTCATAGTTCTTCCTTCTATTTTAGTGAACCTATCATAAAAATTAACACACAACAAATTTCACAAACGGACGTCAGTGCGTTAGTTTCAACGTAACGAGTTCTGTTATTTAAATATCTGCCAAACCACGTATAAGCCGTAATTTCGTAAAAAGTTAATTTTTCCAATGAAAAAAAAAAGGCATCCAATGCATGTTTTCATATTTTATTGAGTTTCTAAAAACGTTAGTTTAACTAAAATGATTGATTTACCATTTCAAAATCGCAATTAAATAAAATGATAAAAGATAATGAGATCATCTCGCAGAATTCCGGGCATTATGTACAGAAACGATTTAAGTTTATCTGAGCCTCAATCGATCGTTGATGGTTTCACCGATCACATTTGTAGGGTCTTTCAAGATGTGTCACAAAGTCAACGATTCAACGATTTTTCTTCTTTCGGGTGCTTTAACTAAAAAATAAGTTTACATCAGGACCAGACAAGATTCCAAGTTTCCTGCTGAGATATTGGCGATTTCTGTTACACAAACCACCGCTGCATATATTTAACTTGATTTTAAATTCATTCAACTTCCCGCCTGTATTATAGCCGGTCAGAGTGTGTCTTACTTTTAGGCAATTATAGACTTGTTTCCTTCTTTTGCAATCCGAGTAAAGTTTTCCAATCAGTACTGTACAAACTAGTTTATGCCTCTGTTGGTAAATATATTATTTCTGATCAGCATGGTTTCGTGGCAAAACGTTGTACTGTTACGAACCTTTGTATTATTGCTCATCACATTTCCGACCACTTAAATGCGCAGGGCCAGGTCTACTCACATATGTCCAAAGCTTTCGACCGTATTGACTACAATATTCTGCTTAATAAATTGCATTTATTGGGGTTTAGTGCTCCTTTACGACAGTTATTTGGGATCGTATCTAATGGATCGACCTTTTTTTGTATCTTACAACAGATTCGTCATCCTGCCCCACAGTTACATTCAGGGGTTCCTCAAGGGTCCAACGTGGAGCCGCTGTTATTTGCACTATTCATTGATGATCTACCATCTAAGTTGCGAAATCCTATTATTTGTCGACGACCGAAACATATTTATCTCTGTGAAATCCATTGATGACTGTATTAATTTACAAGTAAATCTAGATAGACTGGCGCAGAATTAAAAGGTTGTCTTTGAACACTTCTATGTGTAGTGTCTTGACGTATTCTAGGAAGACCTCGCGAATTTAACTTCCTGTTATATATCCTTTACGTCTCTTCGTCGATCCGATAACACAAAAGCTGTAATCTTCGACAAAGAACTATGTTTTAGAGAGCACATTTCCAATATTTTCTCGTCGGAAAACAAAATGTTAGGGTTCATTCTACGCACATGTAAACAATTTAATAACTGATACACATTAAAAACGTTATACTTTTCTCTAGTTCGATCACATTTGGAGTATGCGTCTATAGTTTGGAATCCCGTCTATTATGACTCTCAGGAGAACAGCATAGAACATATATAGAAGCGCCGTATAGAAATACCTTTTCATGGTCACATCTATTGTAAAGTGTGATACGGCGTGCTGAAAAAGTTGGAGATATTCCCCGTCATACACTGGTGAGGACTAAGTAGTCCGAAACAGTCTATATCTGGGAATGTCTGTCGCTACTAATGCGGTTGCATAATCAGCTGTGTTGTATGATCCAAAAATATTATCTGCGTATATATAAATTTTCATCAATGTTTGTATATGCATATAATATCATGGTACTCTTACCTTCTTGCCAGAGTGTTGGCCACAAGTAATTTACAGAATTTTGTTTTGTGAAAATATCTTTGGTTGTACCGGTTTGATGAATATCGTTCTGGGGGATTTCCCAATGAAACACTACTTCATATATTTTCTGTTGCGTCTTTAGATGCAAGAAGAGCGAAAGCTGGTTTATCCTGGCTACACATGTTGGTTCACAATGCTGTCAATTGTCCGTTCCTCTTGGGAAAGTTGAATTTCTGTGTTCCTCGAATAGCTGCCCGTAATATAAACAGCTTCCATCTACCTCAAGCTCTCACAAATTTGTTGTTGAAGGCACCTATTAACTTTGTTTGCAATTCTTATAAATGGTTTTGCACTAACTGTGGCATTTTTATTGCACAATAAGCCAATTGGTTAACTGTGGCTTTTGCCTTTTCTGCTAGTGCAGCCACATGCGTTCTTGGGTGGTGCAACATGCTTTTTTTAATTTGTAATGTTTCGTATGCCGCATTATTGCACATTGTTGCATTTTATAATATAATATATTATAATTTTACTATTGTTCGTTCTCGTGTATTGCAACTGTGTTACTTTGTTAGATTTACTTGGTTATTGTTATGCCTTGAAATTGACACTACACTGTTGGGCTTAATATATTATTATTATTATTTTTTTGCTACAATAATGAATTATTTATTTAAAAGATGTACAAGTCGTCTTACCACTACCAATTTTTCTGAAATGTTGGACAATGGATTTAAAATAGTTGGTGAGTGGTAGTGAGTTGGTAATTGTCGTCGTTTCTGACTCTGTTTTTATTACTGGCTTAATTTTTTATATATTCAGCCGTTCTATAAACCACTTTATACAAATGAGTTATTTATTATATCCGTAAGAAGCCCAATAGTTTGATCAACATATACTGATGCACGAATATTATCATACTCAGATGAGCAAGTACCTATAGATTCATAATTACTCTGTATACTTCAGTTTCAGATGTAGACTTAAAAAAAGTTTTTGATGGGATGATTCATTTATCTTCAGTCTGTAAGTATTCCAAGCGGATTGAAGAAAATCGGAAGCGCATATGAGAAAAAATACTTATGTAGAGGCTTGCATATGTCTCTTTTCGGCAAAAAATGGAAATATCTGGAAAACAAATGAATTTGGGTATAATGATTCCTACGTAAATTTAAACCAGAATCTTAAGAACAATTCGAAAACATAAAAATATACCAGCTGTTGGATTTAAAATAAAAATGTTAACCGGCACTTCCCATATATTGTATGTTTTGCTCTATTAGGCCAAATTGCTGTTGGTATACTAGCAAAATTTCAGATTTATTCGGTGAATAGTTTTCCATATATCAATCGCTGCAGTTCGTCATGGTACAGCCTTGTATACCTATGTATGTTATCACGCATATTATAAATGTGTTAAACTTGTACGAACATTTAATGCTTCTTCCACTTTACAAAAGCAGAAAATCAACATGGATTAATGCAAACGTTCTACTCAATTCAATTACCAGACATATGTAAGGCCTTGGGCGCGCCAGGTGAAACTCTAAAATAAAAGAACTTCTGCAAATTATTGTTGGAATTACATCTAAATACCCGAGCGCTCGAGTCGGCAATTACGATAAAACTGCTGCCTTTATCTCTGCGATAATACAGAGAGACACTGGTGAGCTTCATTTGAAAATAAACCACAACAGTAATCTCGCCGTATGTCTCATCTAGACGTCCCTATATCTAGCAGCCTTCCCGAGCTGAGCGCCGTTCGCGTTCATAAAATTATATAATTACTCCTCCTGCTTCCATTGTTACGTGTCATCCCCGAATTTGCTTCTAAATTGTAAAATAGGTACGGAGATCCAGATCCAAATTATGGATTCGTTGAAAGTTCGTTCCAAATGTAATTATGTTGAAATTCGATAACGATTTAAACGCAAGTAAGAAATGTAATTAGTTTAACTTCGATGTTTAATGAATGAAATTTGGAGTTTCTTTTTCATCTCTATACCATTTACAAAGATTGGGGTTCGCAATGTCATCTAAAATACTAGTTCATTAGCCCGAGACAATTCCCGCTCACACACAAAATTAATTATATATTGCTTTTCTAAATTTGAAGTGTGACAACAGTAAAAATAGCTTTTACTATTTATTTAAATTAATACTGTATAAAATACGTAGTTTAATATCAATCAATAAGAAAGAGATTAATTTACGTAAACCGAATTTTTGCGTATAAACTCTAACAATAAGACGGTGTAACCTTAGATCATACAAGAGGTGTGTAAATTAAGTAATGAGACTGACAACGTAGCGTTTGATATGGCAACACGGGAAGCACGGGACATGGAGGGGCGACAAGTGGACAATGTAATACGCGTTCTGTGCAAGTTTGAACTCGATCAAGTCATTTGGTTGTCCGTTGTCGTTTTTTCCGTGAACCCGGTTTTCGTCGTGCGTTCCACAAATGAAAGACTTTAATTTCGAGCAACGGTGTGCTATCAGTGCAACAGAAATTTTTGCAAAACTTCAGCAGGCCTACGGAGACAGTGTTTTGTCAAAAGCCCAGGTTTTTCAGTGGTTTAAGGCATTTTCAGAAGGAAGAGAGTCGATGGGAGATGAGCCACGCAGCGGAAGACCTTCAAATGCAAGAACCGATGGCAATGTCGACAAAAAACCGCAATCTTATGCGTTCAGATCGTCGGTTGACGGTCAGAATGATCGGGGAACAGTTGAATTTGTCTCACACCACCGTTCATTAAGTTTTGACCAATGAATTAGGAATGAGAAAGATCTGCTCGAAAATGATTTCAAAAAACCATTCCCAGGAACAAAAGGACATCAGGAGAGAAAAGTGTCTTGACTTTTTGGAATCGATTGAAAATAATGAAATTTTTTTGGAACCTGTCATTACTGGTGATGAGAGTTGGGTGTTCGAGTATGACCCGGAAACTAAAAGCCAGAGCATGGAATGGCACACTTCAGGCTCACCAAGGCCCAAGAAAGCAAGAATGAGCAAATCAAAGGCCAAGAGCATGCTGATTTGTTTTTTGATAGCCAGGGAATCGTTCACAAAGAGTTCGTGCCTCCAGGTCAGACAGTTAATCAACATTTTTACCGAGAGGTTCTTGAAAGACTCTGAAAAAGGGTCATGCGTGTGAGACCAAACATCAGGAACGATTGGATCCTGCTTCGTGACAATGCGCTTTGTCACACAGCAATTTTCATAAACGGTTTCTTGGCCAGTAAAAATATCTCTGTGGCTCCTCAGCCTCCTTATTCACCTGACTTGAGTTCTTGTGACTTTTTCCTCTTTGATTGAAAATTCATCTGAAGGGATATATTTTTAGGACACTTGAAAACATTCAAACGACTGTAATCGACCAGCTAAAGGCGATTCCAATATCCGAGTTCCAGCACTGCTATGAGGAATGAACCGTCTCCAACGCTGTGTGGCTTCCCTAGGGGGTTATTTTGAGGGAGACAACGTTCAATTGTAATTATATTCATATAAAAATAATAAAAAATACCAGTCTCATTACTTAATTTACACACCTCGTATATTATTGAAATATACAGGCTGTCAAAAATATCGGCGCAGTATTGCTAACTTTGTTATTATTAATGCTGCAGATTAGATACAACTAAGGGAAAAAATAATTGAATGAAACGTTTTTGTAATAATTTAAAATTCATTTGCATCTTAATGAGCACTAAAAACACTGAATTTTTGCAAATTTAACGGAATTTGTAGTATTAATATTAGCCAAGTTAGTAATGGTGCGCCGATATTTTCGAACAGCATGTATATGAGGTATAACGCTAGTTCGCATCCGTAGGTGAATTACTACACGTGCATCTTGGGTGACGCCGAATGAAGTAGCGCAAAAGCCGGCCAGATAACCCTGATTTCCTGGGTCTCCTGGCACGCAGCACATCAGACAATACCACAAACAGTAAGAATGATTCTTCTGAAAAACTAGTGACTAGGGTATTCCAACCAGTGAATAATAGTTTCTTACGTCTGCATATGTGTTTTAAATTATGATGAATTATGTCTTACGCCAAATTACAAATCACGTAATATGTATACTTTAACAAAGAAACCTTCCTCAGCTTATTCTTGAAACGTTTAGGATCATTATCAATATCGACATTTGTATGATATTATGATATCGTAGTTGTGTTAGATAACTAAAAATCCAGCACGTTTGTTAGAACTTTTTTTCTTGTTGATATGTTGATGACCAAGTGCTCGCACCATCTGCTTGATGGTCGTCCAGGTATCGACGCATTTAGTCTTGGCTACCTTTGGTAGTCCGTCGTCCGTTATTCCGCCTACGTGGTCTCTCCATTTTCTTCTGTTTCCTTTCACAAATCTCACAATATCTTGGATTTCACATTGGTTTTTTGATGGCGTTATTTCTCTGACATGTTCAGACATGTTCTTTAAATAAATTTACAAAAGCAGATTATTTACCAAATATTTCTCTCGCGTACCAACAAATTTTTCTACGTACTAGCTGTGGCGCGGCTGCCATAGGTTCGCCACCCCTGGATGTCGCGTCAACTCAACGTTCGACATTACATCGTGCGATTTTCCATCGCTGACAATTCATTGCGCGACAATTTTTTCATCAATGTTAAATAATAAATTCCTTCAAATACTATTTAAATAAAAATACTAAAATTGGGAACCTGCTCATGTTTTCCTAGATACATGTATTGCTGATGCTATTATCCTATTTCTTACACAAGTTGGTCTCACCACCCAAATGGTGATAGCATCTGTTTGCGACACCTATCTGCCTCAGCGGCTGCAAAACCTTCGCAAATATCATTAATGAAAAGGACCGTCCGACGTTCTAGACAAAAACTGGAAGAATTTCCTGCAATCCCAACTTCATTACTAGATCAAATATTTCTGAAAATTTCAAGGTATCAAATGGCGAACCGTTTTTATTATTTAACAGCAACCCATCAGATGATAGGTTATTGGTAATTACTATATGAAACAACTTGGAATACATGTCTAATTACGATGATTGGTATGTAGATGGAACATTCTCCCAAATATACATCATACACGGTGTAAAATATTCATCAAATGCCATTCCATTTGCCTACGTTCTACTCACAAATAAGTCTGAAGAAACTCAGGCGTTTATTCCAAGCCCTCAAAATGCTAAACTTAGTTATGCAGCCGACACCTGTCCTTCTGGATTTTGAGAAGTAGCAGTGAATACCATACGCATCGAGTTGCCCATTTTCCCAACAAGTGGATGTTTTTTTTTTCATTTTAGTCAGTTGATATGGAGACAAATCCAAAGCAGTGGATTTCAAAGACGATATTCAAAAGACAGCGATTTCGTATTGTATCTGCGGACTTCTGGCATTATTGGAGAGCGAATTCTACATAGCTAATGAGGATCTGTATCGTAAACTATTGTGAAGACACCTGAATTGGACGACTAGACAGAAGAGAAAGGAGGCGATAGCTGAAATTTCCAATTCACATATGGAATTGCCACACCTCAGCAAAAGGTGCGACTCCAAGAACCAACAATGGAGTTGACAGCTGGCACAATAGTTTTAATTCTATCGTGTCTATTGCACATCCCAATATTTGGAAGCTGATAAAATCACTTCAAAAGGAGGAAAGGCTTGGAAGTTGTTTTGTCGCTGTTCTTTCTCTTCTCGTGTCTCTCCCATTCGTCATTATTTGGTTTAACGCATATTTTGTAGATTTTCACTTTTGCTCTTATCATTTGTTCCTCCAAATTGCATATTTAACAAAACTGGATATTTATTATCATTTTTGTCGGGCGTTTACATCCTGTGTTCTTCTTCTTTTCTGCTTTGAATTTATCTTGCGTGTAATATGCGCCCCAGATATTTATATTTCATTACCTATTTCTCGATCTGATTATGTATGAGTAATTTACATAGTCTTGGCTCCTTAAGTGAAGTAACAGCCTCATCTTTTCTAAATCCTGTTATACAGCAAAAATATTAAAAGATATGCACCTATTTTTGTATACTATTTCACTACACACATATAACTGAACGGTCCCTTTGTTACGTATTAATAGATTTATGATGGAAATTCGAAATATAAATATTTCATATCTTTCCATTTTCTTAATAGATGATTGCTTTCTACGTTACGGCATAACTTCGTGATTGAATTTGATTTAAGTAGCCATACGTATGTACATACATAGACATAGGTATACATAATATTGAAGAAGTGATACTTTGAAAGAGAGTCTCTATTCATATGTTACACAAACTATTTGGATACATCTCACATTGAATCACTTGCTTTTAACGTTTTATGGATTACGACAGATGGTTGTTTTGTAAGGAATGTTCTCGATTTTACCAGAGCAGATTCAGAATGAGTTGTGAATAAATAAAACCTTAGTTATAGTAATAGGTGTGACAATTAGGCGTTTTATCCAAACTGGCTTTATTTATCGAAAAAAAGCATTCCAATCCCTTGTATCTGGTTAGCCTAGTTCGTAATTATTATGTATAATAAACGTTACATTACGCTAATTTCTTTTTAGTACAATCTACTCTTATGCTCCTTCTATAATCTCTACCATTTTGTAGGTCTTAGAACGACAACAATTGCGACACATGTTTCATGTAAGAATTGTGCTGTGTCTACAAATGCGTGTTCACTCGTGAGCTGTCAAATCCGCTCAATCTTCTTCCCTCCTATTCTCTTCCTAATTGTAACGGTTAAGTTTCCGCATAAATTAGCCGTAAAATAATTGCTTGTACCCAGAGAGGCTTAATCTTCCAGATACTTTGTGTGCGAATTGACTCCTCTCGCAAGCGGAATCCTTAATCCGTCGCCGTTTGGAAGACACGAGTTGGAGGGACCGGGGAGGTAATTCGCCGGTATCAGTCACAATCCGGTTCTTCGGCCGAGCACATTTACATAGTCGATTAAAAGGCTTAGCGCGATATAAAACAGATGCAGAGTAGGCTTAACGCTGGCTTCTTATTGCCGCAATTTACGAGGACCAGTTGTGAATGAGGTACGGGAGGGACGTGCCGCGGCTCTTGAATGACCTTATAAAACGAACTGGTCGAAGTTTCTTCCCATAAAGCACGCCATATGCAAGCGAAGATACAACGCAGACCATTCATTTTGCAATCCGTGTCGTCGATCGATACTGTTACGCACTTCGAGTCTGTGGTTGTTCCTTCTTTTACGATCAATCCGTAAGTAGCCGTAATCAAAGAACCAAGACGATTACTGTTGCTCGCAGATACATAATTGGAGTTACAATTTCACAACGCGCTACTGTTGTACATGACACGTATAACATATGTATGTACTCGTTCACGTACGTACATGCTAACATAGTTTTTTACTATTAGTTAAAAGCCAAACATTAATTAATGTGATTATGATGTGTTAAGGCATTAATTAATGCCTTAACACGTTATAATCTAGTCATGGTGGAAATTAATTACTACAGACTACAAGATATTAGTAGTTCATGCATCTTTAACAGTAGAGTGGAGTAGTTGCAGAAATGCTGTTTACTAAAACAGCAAAAACCAAGCAAGCTACCTAAACAGCAAAACAACAGAGAACTACGAAAAATACAAAGAACAAAGGAAACGAGTGATGAATTTGATAATGATAGCCAAAGAAAACACATGGATAGAGTTTGGAGAAAAACTAGAAGCAGATAGCAGCGCCAACCAAAAGCTGTTTTAATAATAATAATAATAATATGTTTATTCTCCAACAGATAACACCATTTACAGGACAATGCATAGACCATAAATAATGAAATGAAATACAGTGCATAACCAATAAAAATAATTATATCCAGTGAAAAAAAAGTACAACAATACGATATAACAGAAATTAACAATAATCTAGAGGACAGTGAGACTAGGTAGAAGGGAGAAGGTAAAACGGATCAGGGAAAAGCTTGTTCGCGTTCCTGCTCATGTGAA
>JARFOC010064458.1:0-17343 GCA_031763485.1 Osmoderma eremita | reverse complement strand
TTTATAGTCGCGATTGCGTCTAAGCTACTCCAAATAGGTTCCAGTCTCGGTTTCAGTTACTTTGGTGCTTGTTGGGATTGGTTCGATGGTGGAGAAGGGTTTTGTAATACGAACAAGGAGTCCCATAGTTCTCAATGCGGAGGTAGTTATTGAGGTGATATGTTCATCGAAGGATAGCTTAGAGTCGAAGATAACTCCAAGATCTTTAATTGACGAAAGCCCTGGCTAAGTTGTCATTGTCGATATGATAGACGTAGTGTAATGAATGAACAGTCAAGCTGAATCTGTTATTAATACATCATATTTGGAGTGTGTTTATCACATACACCATGAATATATATAGGAAATAAGAGAGGTCCTCAATTCGTTCCTAGCGGAACACCAGAAGTAGAGTAAAAGTGTTGCGATTCGTGACCCAGATGAGCTACACAATGCTTTCCATGCGTGAGATATGACGAGAACAAGGTAACCAGTGATGTGGAGAATCCAATTGCGTCCGATTTCTGGAGCAGTATAGACTGGTCAATGCGATCAAAAGCCTTGGTTAGATCCGTATAGATGACATCAACTTGTTTATTACGATCAACATTATCAGAGATAAACTGACTGACGATTGCCAAATTTGTTACTGTATACCTGTTACTGAAGAATCCGTGCTGATAGATAGAGGTAAGAGGTTTAACTTGCGAGTAAATGGAGGAATGTAAACATCTTTCGGAAACGTTTGCAATGCTGTTCAAAATAGCAATTGGTCGATAATTTTCAACTAATTGTTTGTCACCATTCTTAATTACCGACACTAATCTTGCGACCTTCCAAGCATTCGGAAAAGTAGCGGTTTATATTGATAGATTAAACAGGTAACATATTGCAGTGGTTAATACTTGGGCACAATCTTTTAAAATGAGGCTTCCATCTTGACCCATAGTACCGTTATCCTTTAATGATTTCACAACACTCAAAACCTCATGCTCTGTGAGTATTCTGAATATTGTGAAAACATTGCTTCATAACGCCGAACCTAAAACAAAATTGTATTTGCAGTAAACACTATGAAAGGCATACGAATAAAACCCCATCTAATAATAGCTTCATATTAATTGGGTAATTTTGTAAATTAATCGACCTTTCATGTAAATAAAATAAATTTAAATAATAACGAAAACCAATCGATATCAAATTCTGGCTAATTCCAATTAACTTTACAACCGCTATTTGTGCGACTGTAATGGTCGTTTCCAGTTCCAAGATATCTCCCTCGGCGATTGCTGTGTTTATATCTTCTTTTCTATTCATCGTTATGTTTCCGGACACTAAAATAGGTATATGAGCGGTTTTGTTTATTGTATTTTGAATTAAATTCGCCTCCGTACGAGTTTGCCCTTTTAGTTAGGCAAACGTTTCCGGAGTACGACGGCACACAATAAAGATATTATTCTAATGGGCCACGTTTGTTTCATGTAGCGGTTACTTTGATGTTAAAATTTAATTAGCCTTGTACTGGGTGTGAATTTGTTCAACGCTGTGCGATTTTACTAGCCGCAGTACTGGATGCAATTTTGCAACTACTGCAGTTGAGATTAAATTAGAACACGTACCATCCGCGAATTAAAGGTTTCGTATTGCCCAAACCACGGTAATTAAAAATCTATCGTTGCCTCAACACCCAACGCAACTAAATTTTAATCTATGAACAGGAAAAATCTGCACATTATCAAACTTCTATAAACCGTGTATTTTATGTATACAGTGAGCACGTAAATTCATTTAAAATTCAGGGTTTTCTTACTCGAAGAACGCGTCGATTTTTGATTTTAGTTGACCCAAAAAATTGTTAAGACAACTCACTTATCTTTTTTAGTGGAAACACCTTTTTCTTATTTCATTTTTCAATTCTACGTCAAATTCTGAACATATTTTATGTATCATGTCCTGTACCTGAATTCAACTATTTTCGAGAAAAATGCACCGAAACTTGAAACATCAACATTATTATTTCTTTAGAAAAAGTAGTAAAATTATTTTATCAAATGTTGGAAATGACGTCCACCAACTTCCTGGCAGTATCCGAGACGAAATTAAAATTCTTGCAAAACCTTATTAACTACGTTAGGTTGCATCAATCTCATTTCGCCTCTTATCCTATTCTTTAAGTCTTCGATGTTGTTTTGTCGGTTAACGTAGACCTTACACTTAAGATAACTCCGCAAAAAATAATCTAAAGGGGTCAAATCTGGAGATCTGGCCTACCATTCAATTGGACACCGTCGACCAATCCATGATTCAGGGAAGACCGTATTGAGGTATTCAGCACAAGACGAGTGTAATAGGCCGGAGCACCATCTTGCTGATACCATAAGAAATCGTTTGGTGTGTCAGGATCATCTGGATCTGGGTATAAAGTGGCAAGATATTGTACTAGGTCATCTTCTAAAAATTCCAAATATCTTTGGCCATTTAAGTTCTCCTCGACGAAAAAGGGCCCCAAAATCTTGTTTTCAACAATGCCGGCCCAAACATTACCTTTTTGAGGATACTGGGTATGACATTCCATTACCCTGCGGAGATTTTCAGTATCCCAATACCGACAGTTTTGCTTATTTACACCTCCATTGAGACAAAACGTTGTCTCATCCAAAAATGCAATTCGTTTTGAAAACTGTGGATCGTTATTGCGCAAATTCATGGATATGGGCAAAATTCAAGTCGTCTGTCGTGGTCATCTTCATTTAGTTCATGAACCATCTGGACTTTGTAAGGCCCCCATTTATTTTCCTTCAAATACCTTATGACGGATGTCTGGCAGATCTGAATTTCCAAAGCAATACTACTACATTATGATGGTCTTCTTGAACAGCCAGTAATACATTTAGCTTTTTATCTTCTGATACCGTAACCGACCTTTCGTATAATTATCCCAGACGTGACTAAACTAAATCACCATATTTTTTCTATCTTGCTGATAGTAGACATATTGGCTCTCTGTAAGGATACTTGGCATTAAACATTTCGCACGCTTCCTTTTGGATGCGCATCCTGTCCCCATAACCAATCATCATCAGTATTTCTATTCGCACTTTTTCATTGAAAGGTACCATTAAAAAAACTTATCAAAGTCACTTAAGGTGTGAGTCAACTCTCACAGGTCAACAGTATTACTCAATTCAAGATTTATTTACATAATGACTTCGCGACACATTAGCGATGAAGGTGGGCTTAGCATTCGGAGAGACGCTGATGATGCCTGGTAGGCAGAAACTCGAGTCCGTCTTTAATGCTCGTACCCCTTTCATTGCTTTTGCTAGTATGGTGATTCCAGCAATAAACCATGCGCCGATAATGGCATTTTTACGGTTAATTATAATCATAATTATTTTGCTGCGATGTTAATTGCGTTACAGTTAGGATTTTACATAAAAGTAATTTCTGAGCAACTAATAAACGCAGAATGACAAATCATAAATTAAGAAGCCATAATGAAAATTAGAAGACAACTAAAGTAGTACTTAAACAACGTAATTAAAGTAAGTAATGAATTTAAGACTAAACATATATATAAAAGGTCTACTGTTATAATTAGCGCACAAGTTACGGTTTTTCCAAACTGAATTTATTGCTCTTCTAATGGAACGTCCATCAATATTAGCGAAAGCTTCTAGTGCAGCGTAGCTAAGATCATCTACTGTATCGTATGCTTTCGATCTTCTACCGTTCCCCATAATTAAAAAGGTTCTGCAGAAAGTGAAGATAACGATCAGCAGTTAATTTATGGTGAGCTTCATGATAAATTAAAATAACTTGTATAAAGATAATGAGACTATAAAAATTATCGGGATGGGAGTCTTTAAGTACCGAAGTAAACACTGCAGGGTCGCATTAAGGTAAAATATTCTTAAGCTCGATTTTATAATAATGTCGTTTACATTGAAATTAATTATTTGTTAAATACATTGTGTGCAGTGTTTTTATTTACAGTATTAATTTTTATTTCTGTTGCATTTACTTTTTTTTTCTATTATATTGCACCCGCTGTATACAAATATATTGACAAATACACAAAACTTCAATATTTTCCTTAGTAATCGTTATACAAAACAGCACCTGTAACTCTTTTTCATTTTTTCCTAATACCCCCCTAATAGACAAATACTATCTGCAAACATTTAATCCTTCACAGGTAAACTCACAATAGCAAACCCTTGTAATCCGATTAGTACAAATTAAAGTTATTTTAATTTATCGGGAAGCTCACTATACCATCCCAAATGTATGGAGCAAGAATTGAACCATCGACAAACATCAAAACGTAATTTAACTTGGGATTGCCTATGTTCAACATGATGTGGTTTTTCTTGGATTCATAAATGTTTCTTATGCCTATTAAACCTGCCGCAGTTTATAAACCGTATTTCATCTGCCGACAAAACTTTAACTGTAAACTACTTCACACATCTTAGTAAGCCAAGTACAAAATTTAATACGCTTATTGTAATCATCAGGGTGTATACTGTTGTGCAGCTTGTACGGCATTCTTATGACATAAAATGAAAAACTCAATCATATCACACTTTTTTGATTGGAAAAATTCATGTTGCTAATTTTCGAAATCTTAATCAACACTATATGGAAACTAAGGTTATTTACACTTGTCAATAATTGTAGTTTGCATTTATCAATTGTTTCCATAGCTTACTACGTGAACAAGGAGGAAAATGGCTGTAATTTATTTGTTTGAAATAAGAATTATGTCAAGTGCTGTATCGTTGGAAGCACTGAAAAAATGCCCTTTTTATGAAGTCATGTCATAGTCGACTATGGTTTCTATTAAAGAAACCCATTTTTTGTCATATCTCAAAAATTATAGCTTGAATAAAAAATTGGGTTAGACTGTCTTATTCAGCACATATTTACCTGAATTTTTTTTCTTTGCACCTTTTTTCTAAAGTCAATAATAATAGAGCTACAGGCACAAGTCGCAATAACATGAAAACATACTATATACATTTGAGATGACTTAGCCTGTATATCTATTAGTTTCTTTACTAAGTAAAGAACATAATGAGTAACCTCCATTTGTATTTTTTCTTCTGCGCTTTTCAGGTTTCTATAAATATACCTTCAATCTGAGTTTCATATTTAATTCGTTTTAGCTCAAGCTCAAGTGACGATACTAGAACATCCCAGCTCAGTGGTCCTAGAAGAAAACTACGAAACCACTTTAAAATGTAGAATGGACACCACTCCAGATAGATTCCAATGGAGGCACTATCCAGTACATCTAAAAGAGGCGTACGCCCCTAAATATCATTTAATACTCTCCGAAGCGCGTTACGAAAACGTTCCAATGCACAAGTACAAAAGCGAGAACTCATCGACTTACCTTACGATTCAGGTATGTAATGAATTTTCCCAAAATCATTTTTGCATTTTTCTTTTCTTTTGTAGAATACCAACGCATCGGTAGCTGGTTTCTATCAATGCTTGGCCCATTACGGTGCTCAAGTCATCGTTTCAAAACTAGGAAGGATATCCATTCCGATTATAGGTAGCATACCCGAGCAAAAGAATATTTCCGTAACAGTAACTGAAGGAAATGTTGTGCAGTGGAGTTGCCCAGAACCGATTAGTAATCCACCTCCTACTCTGAGTTATTTTAATGCTGAGAAAAGGAGGATAATCTCTAAGTCGTCCATGTATTCCTTACTGCTGCCAAATGTAACGGTTGATGACAAAAATACATATTCATGCGCTGCTTTCAATCAATATACTGTTGAGCGTGGTCAGAGTTATCTTAATTTAAACGTGGTAAAACGAGCTCGTGCTGAGAAACCAGCTTTTATTATCGAACCCAAGCGGCATTATATAGTTCTCAAAGGTATACATACATCGAATGAAAATTTAAGAATTGAAATTACGTAAATTTATTTTTCAGACACACATGTTTTGCTAGAATGTGCAGCTGTAGGTGAACCTGTACCTACTATGCGCTGGTATAGGCCTAGCGGTGATATTTCAAAAAAGCGCGCAAGAGAAGAAATTGGCGGACTGTACATAACAAACGTGAGACAATCTGATCGAGGCATTTATGTTTGCGAATACTTCAATCGTTTAGGAACAGTTTCTGTCGAAATAGAACTGGAATATAACGAGAAACCAAAAGTTCTTCGTGGACCATTCAACAGGGACAACTCTGTACCTAACATCGAGGAAGGGCAAGACTTGGAATTGGAATGTGAAGTGTCGGGTGTACCACCGCCTGTAGTGAGTTGGTTCTTGAACGGTAGGACTATCAAAAACGACTCCAACACGAAAGTGGAGGGAAACGTCTTGCGGATTAGTGAAGTGAAGAAAACCCACGCGGGAATGGTGCAATGTTTCGCCAGTAATATAGTGTCTACGGATTCTGGAAATTTCTCGATGCTAATCTTTCCTAAACAGATTTCCGGTATGCAAGATTACATCCCGATAACACCTAAGCATAAGAATAGGAAGCACAAGAACAGGGATAGAGACCACAGTGCTGCTCATATGATACCGCCGAGTAAACCCAACGTCACGAGATTGAACGATGAATCGGTGGTAGTGCGATGGAACGTACCACCACCAACATCGGATAATCCCACGCTTACCATAAAATTCTTTAAAGTGCAATATCGTGATATTAGCCGGGAGAAAGATGCCTCTTCCACGTGGTTAACTGCCAACACCGACATAGCACCTCACATCACCAGTTTTGACGTTACATCTTTAAAACCGGATCACACCTATAGATTTCGTATAGCTGCCATCTACAGTAACGATGACAATAAACCGAGTCCGAAATCGGAGGCGTTTCATTTGAAACGCCTAGATTTCGAAACTAGAAATCCCTTGCCAATCCCGACAATTACTGCGACTGAAACTATAAATTCAACATCGATCAAAGTGTATTGGGAGGTAAGTTACGTTTTTATGAACTTGTATAAATTTACTAATTCATGGTTTGTAGTACACTCCGGTACCAAACATCACTATAAACGGATTTTTTGTAAACTATATGTCAGCTACGATATCTGGCGATTACACTAAAGCAACAGTAGATGGCGAACATATAAGATCTTACGTAATATCGCATTTGGATCCTAATACGATATATGAAATCAGGATGCAGACGTTTAATTCTAAACATGCCAGTGATCTTAGCCAGAAAATGCACCAGAAAACAAAAGGTACATTTGTTTTTTACCCTTGTATATTCATTATTATAGACAGCGATAGCTATTATGGGAACACAACTTGCACTTTCTTTGAAAAAAAGTTACTTTTACAATATAAAAATACTTTTTTCTCTTAAATTAACACTTGTTACTGGATTCAAAACAACTAAAGAATATGTACACCGGTTGACAACTAAAATATCGGGAGAGTTGCTTTCTACACCAGTTTACATCAACGCTTGCGCTTGATAGTATCGGGTGGTAGTATTTCTCATCAATGATTTTATGGTGGGAAATCAGAAATAGTTGCTATCTTCACCGGTATATTTCAGAAGTGTGACCAATTTCACATCAATTTCATCGAACTTTGAAGTTGATGCATGTGATGGAATAATGGGGGTAAACAGCTGACGGGGCTGACAGATAATAATTAGTGACATCACCATCTAGTGCAACTCAAAAGGATTTTACAATGGTGTGAAGTTTCGTGTACGAGAGATGCCTTTTATATTTCGGGAATAGACGTTCCAAGTGCTGCCACCTGACAACTGACGCCTGCATCCTAAATTTCCGCCTCCTAGACAGTATACTTACCCAGAACATTTTGACGTACAAACGATATTTGTGTTACAGTGGCTTAAAAAATCATCTTATTAGAGACTGGACCCAATTGAGTGATGAATTCACTCAAACATAGAAAATATAATAACTTTTTGAGATGTTAATACGTTTGAACACTAGGAGGCAAAATGTCGGAACTAACAATAAGTTGTGCTCTGTGTCAATTTTTTCTATTCTAAATTATATTTGTTGAATTTGCGCAATTATGTAACAGTATTTTAAAAGTTTAAATTGTATATATTTCAGATATAGTCGTTGAAGGAATGGTAGCGCCACAAGCAAAGAAGTCTGAACCGCAGCAAGCAGCCGGTCTAAATGTATATGTTATAGCGGCAGCGACAGTTATTGGTGCAGTTTTATTGTTAATAGTAATAGTTGTAATAATAGTTGGTCGTAACTTGAAAAAGAAAAAGAATGCCAATCGTAACGGTAAGTAAAGTTTAACTGCATTTCGAAGGCATACATTTTTCAATTTTTACGTTAGCGTTAAAGCGTGCCATGAAATGACTAGTTATTTTATAAAACACGGATCTACAGTTCTTTTTTTTTCCTTATGGGATCCGTTTGACATAAGTCCCCGGAAACACTTCAGCCCATTGGCTTTTTGTATTTGTCTCCCATGCCCTATACCACCCATTCCCAGATCCTTGTGCCTCGTACCAATCTGTACAGGTCCTTGACCAGTTAGTATGTATAATCTTCTGGATTCATTTTTGGTTGCCTGTCTTCTACAGTCCAAGGCCTTGCATTCACATAAGATGTGGTATGCGGTCTCCATTGCCCTTTCACACTTCGTGCGATTTCATATACCTTCCGAGCGGTTATAAAGACACCACGACGCAGGACGAAGCACTACTATCTTCCCTGCTACCCACCCAAAGCGTCATCCGCAGCTGCCGCTGGTAACATCCAGTACAATGGCAGGTATAAACCTAGGATCTCCTCTTTAGGAACTTCTACACGAACTGTTGAATCGATAACTGCCCAGGCTATTTTTTAATGTGAAGTAATCTTCATCTTTTTCGCTTGTCGACACAAACCTTCGTTGAAATCATTACGTGCATTTATTATCGACGTTTTTCTGTGGCATAACACACATGCTCGATTTTAATCCACTCCATCGGCATCTTCATTAAAATTCTTATTGCAACTGTAAAATTAACGGGTTGTAAGCAATAAGTGCGAAGCGAATAACTCTGAGCAGATTTCCGAACAAATTACACATTTTCATGATCCTTAGGGATGAGACAAACGGTTATTTTCAAATAACAGTTACCACCGCGACGTTATTTTCCAATAACCGTTATTCTAAACAGGTCTCGTTATTATCGCTCTCGGCTATGTCATATATTATAATCAGTTCTCTATAGGGAATATCAAGCATTTTGCTGTTTGGATCGCTTAAACACATTTACAGAAAGGAAAACACCAACACACAACTAGCCCAAAAGGAAAATACAATGTAGACACGTTTAAGAAATAGAAATGCATATCGAATTATTAACTTAAAGAAGCAGTGTCAGGGATAGTTTCTAATTTAAATTCGATATCAGTTGCTTCTTTTTTAATTAACGAGGAAAAAGGTACGCTTCCGCCGCTTCGTGTTGTATCTACACATAAACAATGAACAGTCGTACATATAGCACTGTTATTCTTCGAGTGAATATTATTAACGAGAACTGGGCCGAAGAACGCTATCGAGCGTTATCGGCCATCAGTTATTTTGGTAACTGTTAATTCGAAAATGGAGAACCGGTTAAAACACTTATCGGCCGGAAACGGTTACTAATAATAGTTATCGATATTAACGTACGCCCCATGTATGCTTTTTAGAGTATATATATAGTAAATATAGTAATATCGCCCACCCTAATGGTCGTGTTATTATTATCTTCATTTTACAGATTTTCTTCGATGTTCGGGTCTTCAGTTTCTTTTTTGATGTTTTGCAAAAGTTTGTTTAAATCTTCCTCATCCTGCAAGGAACCTATTTTTTCCTTCGGCAAATGAAGACGTTGTTACCCCAACATTGCCTTGTAAGAGGTTGTTTTGATACCATATGGTATAACAGTTCATTACATAATTGAAATAGAGCGCAGCCGATATTCTTAACATTGAATTTAATATTGCTACCACCGCTCGATCTATGTGTGAATGCCCGCTTTTCGCCGTATCACGGCTCGTCAGCACACCTATGACCAGAGGGAGGTAGCAATTCTTACGTGGAATGCGTATATAAAGGATGTTAACGAATGATGTTGCTAATGAGAGACAAATTATTCATTTGTTCCCTCACTGCAAAGTGTAACGCTCTTTTGCTCTTTTTAAATATACAAATACGAGCAATAATTATTGCTTCATTTTTCGCAGCATAGCGGGCGCGTCTATCGTCGTCTAAAGACCACGGAAAACCGATAAACATATTAAAATTGAATTTAATGTTGCTACCATCGCTCGATTTATGTGTGGATGTCGACATTTCGCCGTATCACGGCTCGTCAGCACACCTATGACCAGAGGGAGGTAGCAATTCTTACGTGGAATGCGTATATATTGAATGTTAACGTATGATATTGCTAATGATAGACAAATTATTCATTTGTTCCCTCACTGCAAAGTGTGACGCTCTTTTGCTAGTTTTAAAGCTACAAATTCGAACAATAATTATTGCTTCATTTTTCGCAGCATAGCAGGCGCGTCTATCGTCGTCTAAAGACCACGGAAAACCGATAAACATATTAAAATTGAATTTAATATTGCTACCATCGCTCGATCTATGTGTGGATGCCGGCATTTCGCTCGCCAGCACACCTATGACCAGAGGGAGGTAGCAATTCTTGCGTCGAATGCTTATAGCAGGTGGTAGCAATATTAAATTCAATTTTAATATGTTTATCGGTTTTCCGTTGTCTTTAGACGACGATAGACGCGGCTGATATACTGCGAAAAATGAAGCAATAACTATCGTTCGAAATTGTAGTTTTAAAAAAACCAAAGAGCGTCACACTTTGCAGTGAGGGAACAAAGGAATAATTTGTCTCTCATTAGCAACATAATCCGTTGATATTCCGTAGATCGGGATTTTCTGGAATAACTAGTTATGGAACACTTTGACGGTAATAGTTAACACTGTTATAAGTAATGTCGGATTTATATTATGAAATTCTAACTGAGAAAGTAAAAAAAAAACTATTGACTACACATTTTGGTCGCTATATTATAGGTACCAACGATAAGCAACCTGCCGATGACCTCAATCATCACATTCAAGCTGAAGACAACGAATGTGAATACGTGACGATGCCACATAAGAACCCTAAAACAAACGGTTGCTCCATTTCACCGAATCACATAACAATAAGATCCAATCCGTTAGCGGACGCAGATAATAAGGTGAGATCTATTGTTTTAAATTTTTTAAATATTATCTGTATTTCCTATCATCAAGCTGCTTCATTACATCATCATATCCGAGACACACCCATACATTGCGCATTGTAACTTAACTCTTTTGTAAACAATGTACTTGTTGGACTTTAAAATATTTTGATACCTATATTAAAATTAATAAGAATAATCATTATTACGTTCGACTATATTAAGTTAAAACGTAAAAATACCGACACTAAATCTTCTTTTGCAGTTGCACGTATATTGAAGCAGAATTGCTGATAATAGTCCATCATTTTGCGACTGAAGCAATGGGCTGTAGTGAGCAACCACCAATGTTACAGTTACGAAAGAGTTATATTGCATGTGCTAATGCAATAGTTGCCAAACAGATCACGTATCAACGTAAAAATAAATTCAAATCAATTAAGACTACATCTGTATATCTAGGGCAGTAGCGGCAAGCAAGCAAGCAAGCAAAAAAGAAAATCTCTTCGCTTCGAACTAACCACTAATTGCTGATTATTTGCTTTAACATGCAAACTTTATAACTCATAACTAAAACTAGGTTAATTTCATCTTATTTCCAGAAAATTCTAGCTCGGATTTTTTCCAGAATCAGAACATGATAGAAATGTCATGTTTATCTTCACAGAACAACAACTGCTCGACGCAACCGTCGGCTAGCACTCAAGAGATCCATCACACGGACAAGACGGGCGGCCAGGGAAAGAAACAGAAGAGCGGCAGCGATAAGCCCGGAGAAAATTACGTATAGACTCTCCTTATCTTGTTAGTGCAAAACGTTTAACGTGATCCTAACGGAGAAGAGATAATTGGAGAAATCCCGACGCCCAAATAGACTGACGCCTTTGTATATTCTCGAAACCTTGAATCTCTCGCAATCTCTGGTATGCGAAATACTTGTGCCTTAAACGAATTGAGAAACTAGTATTATATCTTGCCCTAAGTAAAAACTGTGTATATATTTTATTTAAATTGTATATAAAAACTAAATAATATAAAGAACGAGCTAGTTTTTGTAAAGGCTATAAATTGTATGGATTGAAATAGATATTTAATTTAATGATTAACATGTACCTGCTAATATATGGAAGAGCCTAGAAATTTTACCTAAAGTCCCGATACAGTGTTTAATATAATCGAATTTCATAACGAATACACTATAGCCTTTACGAATGACGTTTAACAATAGATATGAAAAAAATCGATTATAAATATGGCAGCTGACTTTAGGTTTAAAAAGAGACAGACGTGTAATTAGCAATAAATCTTCTAATTTCACTTATATTTCTGTATATGTTCAAAGACATTTTGCAACGTTAAACCAATTTAGGGAAGAGGTCCCATGAACGCTCAGAGATGTTTATTTCTAAGGATTTGGTTACTACAAAAAAATTTATGGATTTTAATTTAAAATGTAAAAAATGGTAACTAAGAAATGTGTTTTTTGTCATATCCAATCCTCGGTATGTTTTGAGTGAGAATGCCTCATGTATTAAATGTGATAGATACAAAAACACAAGTTGAAACAATAAGACGCAAAAATTCTAAATATTTTATCAAACTCAGATATAACGAACACGCAAAAGAAAAAAATAGTTCGCTTAACCAAGTGTAAATAATTTTTACGATTTTTCATATTTTATATTTAAAATAATATGCACTACAGTATAATTCGTACAAATATAAAGTAAATACTCTAAAAAAACTATACCAGAATTAGTTAAAAAATAGTTTGTGATTTTTAATTAAATAGATTTTATTGTTAACATATCCTTTTCAATAATATGTTGTAACAAATTGAACATATCTTTTATGTTATCTTCTGCATTTGCAAAAGTAATGTAAGTCGATAGAACATTCATGGCATTATACACTTTCCCCAATTGTAGGCAGTTTGGCTGCGTTTTCCTCCATATCTAAATCTTCGATGACCTCTTGTGAATCATCTTCAAAAGAATTCGTCATAAGTTGTGCATCAGATGGAGCCTCAGCAGCGGTTAATTCGCTATCAATATTTGCAAAATCTGGTCAAATCTTCTTCATTGTTAAATAGATTATTTGTTATTTCGATCTATGCACGTTAAAAGAGGAAAGTCATCATCAGCTTCATCACCAGCATATTTTAAAATCCAGTGCGATAACGGAAGATCATCTTATGTATTATGTAGAAAACCAGCATGGCGGGAACAGTTTTCAATAGTTATTACGAATAAAACAACACCGAAATTTTATCTTAACCAAAAAAATATATCAATTCCTATGTACAAACAATTGCATCAACAACTTGCGCTCGCCACTCAACAACATTCGTTAGTAAACAATACACCGTCTAAAAATGGCCGATTGTAGTCTGCGCAAAAATTCCAAGATCTCTTATTTTTCAACATTGGCCGTTCTGTTATTCCGTGACCGCGCTCGTCACAGCGGTCCGCCGAGCCTGTCAACTCCCCAAGCCACGCGCCGTAGGACCCTGGTTTTAGCGTATATTAAGGAACGAATGTCATAAGTAGGATTGCCCACTAGCGCCAACAGGCAGTGGCGGAGATTCTATACAACCATCAGTATAACTGTGAGTTGTAACGAGATCAATGAGTGTTGTATACAGTATGAGAATGGCCTAATTTGAAGATTTATTGTACCGTTCGTAATTATTTGATGTTTGATTGACTATTTCTTCACTTCACATTTTTTCATGTTTGAATTTGATATGAAATTAATTAATTAATTAAATAATAAAATTAATTGGTCACTCGTGAAAAAACAAATTGCACTCTAAAAACTGTGTTTATGGATTATAAACGTATAGTTGTTGATGATTTAATAGTGTCATTATAGACAACTACATTATTGGGATATTAATAACTATATTTAAAAAAAAATGCTTATAACACCTTGAATAGGTATATGTTCTATACGTTGCTTACGTGACAGGTGTCTTTTCTCACATAATTTTATTTTACTAACCAAAACAATAATTCCTTAAAACAATATTGAAAAAGAACAAACATAGATTGGTTTACACGTTGATACAAAAAGTGTTTGAATTGATTCTAGATTGTGCATAACATTTACAAATATATATATATTATTTTAAATAATAAATGGTACTTACCTACTACGATTATTTTATGACAATCCTTGATTAATCAGACTGTATTTGTATAATGAGGTTGTGAATTTTTTTTTGTACTTAGCGTAGATAATTTATTTTATATATTTTTAACATGTGAATTATTTTAACAGCAGTACTAAACGGAGGCATTCCTGTAAAAGTTAATGTGTACACCATGCAATATTTTTAGGCTTCTCAATCGGTTTAATCTATCATTTGGAATTGAAGCAATTTTTGTGTTTTAAAATGAGTCAACAAATGTCGATAATTACATTTATGAAATCAGGGGTACTACACATCGTTTTGGTAAATGCGAAAATTCTAAACGAAACTACTAAAATTATAAATTCAATAAACAAACTTATTTCCGTGCGTATAAATTCTTTTACCAATAAGTTTCCTCATAGTTAACAAGAGTTATTGTATATATTAAAGTACAAAATAATGATTTAAAAAAGGTAAACTTTTTAATAACAGGAAAGACAAGAAATGCTGGAAAACAAAAACAGATGTTAAGTAAATCGAGTAAAAACCATTAAAGACCGCTACACAATTGCCCGGAAAAGTAAACGAAAGAAAAGTTAAAGCATAGGCATACAGTTGCTCACGAAAGTCTACTTACAAGAGTATTAATCTCAACAAACTCTTTCAAGTATATGAATAGTTGTAATATAATTATTATAACGTAAGACTAATAATATCTACGTTTAAACGTTTCAAGTAGAATAGTTTAAAAAGCAGCGAAGAGAATCTAAAAAAATGCGTTTATGAAACCTCACGAAAGTCATACAGATAAAAGCCACCAATATAAGCCCAGTTTTTGTAAAATACGGAAAGTAAAGTAAAAGTAACATACTGTGCAAAATATTTTTAGTTGAATATTTTCCTAACTGTCAAAATTGAACGGAAACTTCGATCTGTATAAAACACTTAATAGGTCACGTAGTGGTCGTCCAAGCTTATTTTCTCCGAGAGAGAAATCTTGTTTAAATAAAATTCAAAAAATAGTGCACTAAAAGTAGCACA
The DNA here is from genome assembly GCA_031763485.1 of Osmoderma eremita. Lineage (NCBI taxonomy): Eukaryota > Metazoa > Arthropoda > Insecta > Coleoptera > Scarabaeidae > Osmoderma > Osmoderma eremita. The sequence continues at coordinate 1,971 of JARFOC010064458.1, read as the reverse complement.
AAGTATGGAAAGACTGTGCATGCTGATTGCATCCGTGGGGTTTTGCGAAAATCTGGGTACAATGGGCGCAGCGCTAGACATAAACCACATATCAGTAACGTAAACAGAACCAAAAGATTGGAAAACGTGAAAATAAGGATTTAAGTTTCTGGGGTAAGGTGTTATTTGCACACGAAACTAAGACTAACTTATTTCAATCGAATTGGCGGCATCCCATCACTGAATATAAAATCCAAAATGTACGACCCACAGTGGGCAGTCTGTTTTACTTTAGGGTTATGTGTCGGCGGCTGGGGTGGAACATATTGAATATATTGATGAAATTATGGACAAACATAAACATGTTAATATTTTGAATGCAAATTTAATTCAAATTGCCAGAAAATTTGAGTTTGGTGAGGGTTGGATATTCCAGCAAAACAACGATCTCAAACAGACGTCTTACCTGGGCAAAAGAGTGGATATTGTATAATGTACCAAAACAACTTCATTCTCCTCCCCAGTCGTCAAATCTAAACCCTATTGAACACTTGTCGGAGAACTTAAAACGTTGATAAAAACTGGGTGCGAATCTTTAGAACGCGCCGTAATGGAAGAATGGAGTCAAATACCCCAGAAAGTGACACAAAAATTAGTGCACTGGATGCCGCGTAGACTGAATGATGTAATTAGTGCTAAACGAGATGTTACTAAATATTAATTTATTATTAATAGCTTTCCACATAGCCATTCATTTATTGTATGTTGACTTTTGTGAGATTTCTTATGTCTTATTTAAGGATTTTTTTTATTTGTTAATAAAGTGCATAGAATTGGCAAAGAATTGAATGTTATAGTTTGTTATTATTATTATATATTATAACGATATAATAACGATATTGTTGTATAATCAGTCTTATTCTCTCACATTCTGTTTTAGCAGCAAATTTAGAAATCATTCTACTGTATGTAGACTTTCGTGAGCAATTGTATGTTTGTCATTCACAAAAACTTGTGTGTCCTCGTTGGTACGGAAACGAAAACAAAAGCTGATCAAGTTTCAACACTGTCGTTCTCAGACGTTCTTTGAAACCATAAAGTTTAGGCAGTGGTAACGAATTCGTAAAACAGTCGAGCAATAAACAATTGATCTGTTCGCTAGATGAAAACGCATATTTATACGATGAATCTCTACAAACATTTAAGGACATTCTCGATGTATTACCGTTATTCATGTATCTGCAAAACCTTACCGTTCTATTTCCAGTTCTCGAGCAATCGTGCAGAGGCTTTAACATGTGCCTAGAAAATCACCAGAAAGAACTGTGAACTTGTTCATGAAAGGTAAACTGTTACAATTTACTGTAACTAGATAGTTTTAGTTCCGCACTTACCTATGTACAGAGTTTCTACAGAAAATACATGCAGGCTTGTACGTAAGCGCCTTAATGCTTGCCTCGACTGAAACACCTAAAATAAAACATATGAAAACTGTATGATATTTTTGCGACAATCATTTTGTATACGTAAGTGTTTATGTGTATAAGTTAAGGCTTTTGACAATAAAGAAATGAAATTCTTAACTGTCTGTATCCTGTCTTATTTATTGCTTGACGATTTGAAGCAGATATGAACGTCTTCAATCTAGACAAAATGTTTATACATTTACACATCTGAGATGAGAGTTTAACCTATAAGGAAATGAGCGGCAAAACTCATGATTATTGTTCGGCGCTTTTAAGTTGTTGCTATTATAGCACTCCCTCCTAAATATAATATAGACTTTCAATCTAACCGGGCTATATTTAGATCAAGACATTATTTTTGTTTCATATTGAGCGCCACTTTACGAAACTTTCTGTAAGTCACCAGTAATATGCGTTAGTTGTGTGGAAAACTGAAGCCCATAGTAGTCCATATATATTACATGGATACCGCTATGTTTCCAACATATCACAGACATAAAAAAGAATCAGCATTTCTGTCTAACAA
>JARFOC010064399.1:0-17358 GCA_031763485.1 Osmoderma eremita | reverse complement strand
CACAAAGGAAAAAGGTAATGTTAAGCGTATCACCCCGAGAACAAACCTGTTCCTAGAACGACACTATCAAACATTGTATTTTTTAACTTAAATTTATTTTAAGCCACCGTATCCTATACCTAACCTACATGAAATATTAGCACAATTCAAGCATCAACGTGGGCGTTCTATACTCCTCCACGGTACCTATTCACATATAGTTTCCCTTCAGTCCTAGGATTACACGATCTAAACATAAGATGCGAGTCACACACCATCCCGTTAACCCAAACGATGCGCCCTCAGATTTTAGACTGTCAGTTTTTTAGCTGCAGAAGAACTGAGTCTTCACCACATGCATAGGCATTTTTTCAGTCCTGATCGAGTGATCGCTGTGGTGACAATGTTTTTCACTATTGTCAGAATGAATACTTAGCAGCACTTCTTGTACCTTTATTATTACAAGGTCTAATAGCAAAGGCAAAAAAAAAACGTTTTTGGGTAAAAGATTGGTTGTTGCAAATACGTTATTAATAATATATATTATATACGGTACATTATCTCATAGGGCAATGGTGCGAAATTGAGAACTAGTACCAAAGATGACCTTAGGAACTAGTTTTGATAGGCATGTTTCAATGGACTTTATGGAAATATGAGAAAATCAATTACAGTTGAAGAGTGATGGATAGAGACACTTCGATATATGGCCATTTCGACAAAGTTTGGAAGATCCGAAGTTTTTTTATAAGGTAATTATAAAATACATTGCAAATGCATTTTTAAGGCTTTTTTTAAATTAACATATTCTGAAAATTACTACATTGCCACAAAATTAGCACAAGATCTTAAACAGGTTTAAAGGTGTGAACTTAAGATTCGAACTGGCCATTTTTCTCCATACACATCTATCGTTAAGATTCAATAAACTGCCGGCTCAGAGCTATTGACGGCTTGTACGTGTACTGACACTGGACTTCAGGCGAACTGTATGCGCATGAGTACCATTAGATACATGAATAGTATTAATATTTTTATCAACTGTAGGTAATATAAAAATCCGGATTGCTATGTTCGATATTGGTGTCTTTGTTGACCTTTAGCGGTGAATGGTAGCATACAGTATCACATATACTATACATTGTATCTGAAATATAATTAAAGGATCACAAGACTTATGTAAAAAAATAGAGCATTTTTTGGAAGCATAACATTTGAACATTAGGTTTCCATGAGTCGAGATCGGGGTAGATTTCGGAACTTGTGAGCTTGGTCTTCTCATTTAGTAAATCGAAATACATTTAGTACGACTTACAATTAGATATTTTGTTTCTGAAATCTGTTAAAAGATTAAATGCTAAAATAAGTTCGGATTTTCTTTGGTCGAGACTAAACTAGATTTCGAAGTTTTTCAAAGAACTTTTGATGTTTAAATTTTAATTTTTCAAATATAAAAACATAAGTAATACAATAGTAAGACTTCTTGTCGAATATATTGTATTTAAAATATAGTTATAGAGTAAACACACTGTTCGGGTTACTCCTCCCGCACAAAGTATTGATTAATTCGGGACGACGCGTGTTTCGGGAATACGTGGATTCCCATTATAACCGAATTCGGTTATTCGACTTGATAAAGGGAATCCACGTATTCCCGAAACATGTGTCGTCCCGAATTAATCAATACTTTGTGCGGGAGGAGTAATTCGAACAGTGTGTTTATTCTGCTGCCCCACAGTCCTTGCAACATTTACTATAGTTAAAGAGGTCGAAAATGCTAAAGCAGAGAGCATTTCTCACGGCATTATACATTGTTCTTACGTAACCTAGATTTCGAAGTTTGAGCTTTGACTTCTCACTCAACAAATGAAAAAAAAATCAATAAGGCATAGATTAACCGGTAAAATGCCGTTACAGGCCCATGGTTGATTATAGAAATCACGTATAATAATAACATTTAGTGCAGTGCTGATATAATCCATATGAATTTCAAAACACAGTTTTGTACTATTCTGTAAAGCGGCAATTGTATACAATTTGTCCACCCATGTACACAATTCGCAGAGTGACTCACCATTGTCACAGGATATTTGTCTGACTGTACGCAATACGTTTTAGGCTAACAAAAATGATTTTAGATAAAATAAGGTATTAAGTTTTTAAACATAGAAACAAAATCTATCTTAAGCTTTGGTTGATTGTCGTTAGATTCAAATTATGAGCGAATCCAAAATTTTGGTTAAATTACAAAGCATGTATATACCAAACTTCCGGACCCACTACGACGGTCCAACCTCTTCTCCTGCGAAAAATCCTGCGTTCTAGATCAGAATCAGCTGGAAATTTTCTCCTGTACAAATTGAACGACATTGTATCAATGTAATAATCGATCTTTCATTCGGAAATCTTCACACACTGTCAAACAATTACACACATTGCGTTTAGTTTTATTTTAATCACTTCTGGCACTTTCCCACAGTTCTGTCAACGAATCTATTAGAATATATCACCAAGACAATCAGTATTAATTCCTCTTTGCTAAAGGTTTGTTTCGGCACTTTACTACACGCGAAAAGGTTAAATTAAGCGTGTCCAAGGGGGCTATATATTCAATATAGTCGCACGCACAAAACAAAATGATTGGTATTTAATTTAATTAACCGATAAAGATAGAAAATAGAAGGAATCACGTTTAAAACAGTCACAATTATACTCGGTTTTACTGATAGGACAACACTGCTTTTGCAGCGTGCAGCAAACGAATTCTGAATAGCAAAAAAAAAAGATTCTTGGCAACCGACGAAAACGTTACAGAAATTCTGTCCTACGTTTGGTGGACGATTTGGTAATTCAATGATAAAATCTGCTCACGCATTATATGTAGTGAGTATTCTGGATGTAAATTAGAATAGTTGACAAATTGCCACGAAGAAAGGACCTCAAAGTAGATCTGGCGACTATCGAATATGAATACGAGATATGTGCTAGCGCGAAATATCGTGGACGGAGGTGTTTGTTGAATTTTTGCCCAGAAATGGTTAAGATATTCGAAAGGAGAGATCAACCACGGTACGCACTGAAACAGATGTTCAAATATCGTTGTCAACGTATTTTTTTTAATCGAAAATAATAATGCTTTGTTGTAAGAATTTCTACTCATGAAAGAATATGCCTGTACTTAGGCGAGAAAAATAAATTTCTTGCAATAATCATTTTAATACAGGGAAAGTTGTTTTCGAAAAATATACATCAATAGGGAAGTAGAATGCGACATTCGTGTTCATACCGGCACATAATAAATAATACTTTACGCTAGTCTCTTGCAGATGGCGACTCTTTAGTATAGCATAATATAGGTGCCATTTTTTATAACGTTACACATAGATATTTCCTACAGCTAACGCTAAGCGACATAGTAGGCAACGTTATACGTTAACGCGTCGTCAGTGTGAAAAAAAAAAACGATTCTTTGCCACAAATATTTCATTTAATATTTTTAAAAATATATTTATCCATACATTAATCACAAATTAAATACATTTTATTGAAAAGTAGAAAATTTATTTACATTATGAACAGGTAAAACATAGATGAAAAGGTGGCAATGATAACGTGATACCAGAATAATAATTTAGAACGGGTTAGGGACCTGTTTTCACATAAAACCGTAAAAGATTTAATTATGAGCCATACAAAATACCAATCATCAACAGCTTTTCAAGAAAGATAAAATAAACCCAACGGATTTTTGCGAAACAATGTTTAATTTGTTGAATGAAAACGTAGAATTTTTGAATAAAACACTTTTTACTGACGAAGCTACATTTACCTACATTTTCTTTTGTTTCGTTTGTCTTAATTAAAAATTAGAATAAACTAATTTCTTCAGTCAAAATTGAGATTTTGCACTTTATTGAAAACATAACCAAATTTTACTATATCGTAATATTTTAATAGTTTCATAGTAGATAATTAATAGTGAGGTCAACACTCAGAACTTCCGGGTTGTATCCTACATTTATTCATTGAAAAATACTAAATTTCCATTCCATTAATCCATTAGTTATTGATTCCGTACAAATACTCATGCACAAAACATGACACGCATGTAGTACCCTCAAGAAATCAACCGATTTGTATCCAAACGATTGCTTTCTTTGGGGTTATCTCAAAAGTAAGGGTTATAATTACATGCAAATACGTAATTTGTACGAAGTGAATGTAATTATAACCCTTACTTTTGAGAAGCAATCGTTTGGATACAAATCAGTTGATTTTTTGAGGGTACTGCATGGGTGTCAGGTTTTGTGCATGTTATGGAATAAACTCAGAATTGCCTTGAAAGACTAGGAGGACACTTAGAATACTTGCTGTGAAATGACACTTCACCTTTGTTATGTTGTTTTGTTTGCCTTAATTAATCGTTAGAATAAAATAATTTCTTCATTCCAAGTTGGAATTTTGCACATTCTTTGTTAAGAATATAACCCAATTCTTCATAGCTCTGTTTTGCCAACAAAAAATAATATTTCCGTACCAAATTCCACTATACTTTCGTAATAAATTTTAACAGTTTCGTAGTAGATTTAAAATTTTCATGGTATGCTGGAAATTTTTCGTTAGTATAAATAAATTATAGTAGATCCTTTAAAACGTGTTACCCAGAGATAATTAATTAATAACAGTGGTGTAATTGCACTGGCCATAGATCTACACTGAGGACGCGTTAATATGTGTCTGTAGGAAATACCTATGTGTAACGTTACAAGAAAAGTACGGTATATACTTAGTTCCTTTTGTACAAAAGGAACTAAACGATGCGTGGAACATCTTAAAACGTTCGCAACTTGGAAATTTAACACATCGTGTGGCTGTGTAGACAACGTTCAACGTCCGACCTTTACGCATTGTACCAAACGTTTGATACAATGGTTGATCAAGTGTATCGTTTGGCAGCGCCTTAATGAAATGCATCGAGCGATGTTCAATACAATTTCCCCAACACTACCGCTCTTCTAAGAGTAACATTTCCACTGCACGTAGCAGCGTATTATGTTTATTCGTTTTCCATACACGTTTCGTCTTCCATTGGCTACTGAACCCACTGTTGCGAATTCTTCGACATTTTCTTTGAGGGCAGTCCCGTCACTAATGCATCAGTAGAAAGCATCAATGGTAGAAGGCAACTGAGGGAAAGGAGTTGAATTCGAGTATAAATTGCTTGATAAAAGTGCCGGTTGTATTTTCAGTAGATAAAACCGTACCGAATATCAATAAACGTGTCAATTAAATTACCAGTTTTGAACGCGGTGGATCTGTATGAACAGGGAAATGAATGGAGGAATTTAATATCCGGGAAGCGGAAGGGTCGTTCGGGTACACACACAGGCATAGAGAGAGATATGTAGGAGTATGCTGGCTGCCATAGAGTTTACACTAAAGTTTGTGTGTTTTTTGAACAGATTAAATTTATCTTCAATATTTAGTTTCCCAAATCAATCTCCTAGAGTATCATCATTAAGATTATTTGGACATTCAAAATCAAATAACCAATTTATCAACAAAAAGAGTCTATTACAACTTACAATTACCATCAGATCATAAGTTAATGTTTGGAAAATATTTTTGCAAATAGTGGCAGAAGGGAGTATATGTACGAGGGATGCCTTTTATATTTCGGCAATAGGCGTTCCAGGTGCTGCCATCTGACAACTGTAGCCTGTATCATAAATTTCGCCCATTTTGACAGTACTTACTGAGAACATTTTGACGTACAAGCAATATTTGTGTTACCCGGAGTGGCTTAAGAAAATCATCTTGGCCAAAAATGGAATTAACTCATGAACATTTTCTTGTCATTATTTTTTACAATTTTCGACGGGGATTATCTCAACATGCATCGATGAACTAAATTCGGCAATTGGCGATGAAGCGTCATCAAAAACTCATCGTATCGTGGCCGTACTTCACTCACTGACGAATTTCGTGAAGGCCGTCCAAAATCAGTTGTTGTTCCGAAAAACATTGATGCTGTGCCTGAACTGATATTGCAAGATCGGCATGTGACGTATCGTGAGATTGAGGTATCCTTGGATGTTAATGCTTCAAAATAACGATCACGGTATTTCAAAACATGTCTGTGACATCGTAACAGATGGCGAATTATGGATCTATCCCTATGAGCCCGAAAGTAAACAGCAGTCGACTGTATGGGTCTTTCAAGATGAATCAAATCCAACAAAAGTTGTTTGAGCACGAAGCACTTCGAAACAAATGGTCGCCTGTTTCTTCAGAAAAATCGGACAGTCAATTCTGAATGGTACACAACCACTTATTTGCCAGTAGTATTCGAAAAAATAACGGTAGTACAATGCGAGCTCTCACACATCAGCTCAAACAAGAGAGTTTTTGGCAACTGAAAAAGTTGAATTGATAGGTCATCAGCAGCACAGCTCTGATGTAGTATCCAATGACTTCTTTTTGTTTCCGCACATCAAACAAAAATTACGTGGTCAACGTTTTTCCACGGCTGAAGAAGCGGTTGATGCCTCAAAATTATTTTGGAGGTACCTCAATCGGACTGAAAAGAGTGCATCGAAAACTAGTTCAAGCGCATGCAAAAGTGTATTGATCTTCATGGGGAATATTTTGAAAAACAATAAAGCCATGTACTATGATTAATTTTAGTTTCTGTTCTCTATTCCCGAAATATAAAAGGCATCCCTCGTATATATATTTTTAGATATTTTTGTAATTGCCAATGACTTTGTTGTTGAGAAGGCTTAAAAAACACGACTGCTTTAAGCTTCAGTATATAGAAGTAAGACAACCGTATGCATAATATATGTAGATCAATGTTGTATTGAGATATGTAAATGCATGGTTGAAAATGTAATAAGATAAGTTCATTTTATTATCTTAATAGTGTTACGTGCTACGGGCCTGGCTGGAGGGGATAAATGCAAGTATGCGCACCCCGGTGAGAGCTGAGCGTACGTGTATATGGTCCGCCAAAATTAAACGCTTCAATTGGTAAGATGATAAATATTACAAACCATACAAAGATTGTTCATTGAATTGCACCAAAGGAAGTTTTATTTATTAAATATTGCCTGTTTCAAATGCCCTCCATCGATTAGAACAACTTCATTCAAAACATTTGTTAAAATTGGGCAATTCCTGGCATATAGCTTCAATCTCTCCTCTACTGTTTCTTTCCAGTAAATTATGATTTAATGGTTTTAAACCATGCACTTTACTCTTTACAAGAGTATCGACAAAAAATATTACAACGGTAATATCCGGCATCTTTAGAGATTAATTGAATCGCCATCGCGAGATTAAACAATTAGGAAATGCTAGCAGCATTAGATAGGTATAGACACAACACTCCATGTGAAGTTGTGGAGACTGCGATAAGCACTGCATATTCTCAGAAGAGTCTGCTTGAGAATATGCAGTGCTTATCGCACAGTCACTACTGAAGGCGATTGCGTCATAGCTGGTGTGCCGCCAATAGATCTTCAGGTGGAGGCAAGGCACAACATCCGTCAAGGCATGACTGCGAGAGATGCTAAGGAGAAGTTGGTGAGTGACTGGCAGGCCAGATGGAACGTGAGTTCTAAAGCGAGGTGGACACATACCTTGATCCCGAACATGAAAGTTTGGTTAGATAGGGACAAGGGAGAAGTGGAATACTATGACACAGGCATTGCCTGGGCATATCTGCTTTCGGGCGTACGTCTATGCAAGAAATAGGGCCGATATTGAAGGCTGTATATATTGTGGATACAGAGACACCTCAGAACATACACTTTTTACATGCGCAAGATGGACTCAAACCCGCGATACGTTTAAGACGGCTACGAGTGTATGTTTTACAATTGACAATTTCATCGTGTCACTGACAGAGGCAGCGCTGTGGGATCCGATGTACGTCGTCGTCAGAGGCATACTGGTAGCAAAAGAGATAGAGGAGAGAGGCTAAGGACCTTGAGCAATGACAGCCCCCATAACGAGGTAATACGAAAGTGGTTCCGTTGTGGGAGTGTGTATGTATTGGGGCGAATCAATTCCCGTGCCTGTAATGCTCGTGTAATTTTTTTGGCTCTCTGTACACTTTCATCTATCATAAACTTTACTTCTTCATCATGTTTCTTCCAGCATTCCAGATCTTCCTCCTCAGCATCCAACCACATCGTTTTCAAACTTGCGAACATTAGCATTTCTTCTAAAATCTCACAACGTCCATAGCTTTGCATATTTCAATTCTCTAGTTATATTTCGTTATTTTATTAATCATAACGGTCATGATCTAACACCCTGTATTGTATTACCCTCACTTCTGTTTGATTCTACTACTGTCAAAAACAAAAACCAGAAAAGCGGAAAAATCAATAATTATTCATATGTGCCTAAAGTTTAGGTGATTGAGCTGAAATGTAACGTTGTGTTGTGATCAACCCCAATCCGTTAATACTATGAATATTCGCATGGAATTTTCGGCTTAGTCTCACCCCCGTTGGAGGAATTGGGGTTATTGTGATCCGGAGTGTGTCCGCTGCAGCTGCAACTCCCTACGAAATCGATACTCCCTTGCTGCCGCTACCCTTTTACAGTTCTACAGGTTTTAGAACGGGCAGACACTCACCACGGATACTCTCTACAGAACCGAATGGGTTTTCCGTTCGTGCAAAATATCTACTACAGGAATCTGGTGCACGCCGTGAGTCGTACGTGAGATTCTAGACATTATTCTGTGGGTTACGTTACGTTGGTCGAACGGTATTAATATTCCGCTGGTATCAAGTGCAATCTTGATGTTACATCATAATTATACGTGCATGTCATATACATACATGGGAAAATCTTCGTATATTCAAACAAACATGTGCAGTAAAGCTGTGGATGTATGTAGTATGTACATAATACGCTGCTTTTATTCCGGTTGTGACGTATTTGATAAAGACATAAATAAGTAGATATTTTGATGAGAGAAACGAACGAATGTCCTGAGGGCTCCTACTTACTTTGATTATAAGAACGAAAATATTTGTTGGTTTATCATCGGTTTTGTTTGTGATAACAAAGAAAAGTTTAAATTAGGTTTACTAAAAGAAATTACAAATTGTGAAAACAAATGAAAGATTGTATCACAAAGAAAGTTATGAAACCGCTGGCAAAAATGGGCAAAATAATTATGATCAACGAAAAAAGAAAATTAGGAAGAACAAAAGACCAACGAATCTTTGATGTGTATGTACATGTAGGTAATTGGTATTTAGGAAACGAGAATGAGAAACTCAGAGGAAATATAAGTGGTAAGATAGTTGATTAAAGATTAAAAGATGTAAGTAAAAGTAAGAAAAAGTAATAATAAAGCAAAGTTTTAGCAAGTAGGAGTAGATACAAAAATTCTTTGCCAGGAAAATTAAAAAATTGTATACGGGATGGACAAATAAAAATAAAATAGCATATTAAATCTATACAGGGTGGATAAATCGATATAAAATGAAGTAAAATAAAATATGTACAGGATGGGGAAAGTAGAATTAAATAAAGATGAAGAAAGGGGCACCCTTAAAAAATAAGAAGTTCTAGAATTAAATTTAAAAAACATTAAAATGGGTCCCCCTGGAAAATTTAAAAATCTTACAAATGTTTGACAAAATAAAAAACAATAAAAAGGGCCCCCCCCTGGAAAACTTAAAAATCGTTAAAATGTTTGATAAGAAAATAAAGGGGACCTCCCTTGAAAATTTAAGTTTTAAAAATATTATAAAAAATAATACAAATACAATTTGAGGAGGGCCCCATTTATGTTATTTTATTTTTATAGTTTTTTTTGATTTTTAAAAATTTTATATTTTTAGTTATCTTATTATCTTAAGAATATTCACACCTAACAATAAGTAGATTATTGAGAAAGACGTTTTTTATTAGAACATTTAACGAAAATGTAAAATATATCGCGATAATTCTCCATATTATATTAAAAACTACAACATTATCTAATCTAAGGTATCTTAGAAACTTATTACGCTTTTAGAATGCAATAGTAAAGTAAAAATCATCACTGAGAATTATTCTCGTTATAAATTCCCTCTCTGTTCCTTGATATAAATCGTCGTCAAATCGCTTTCTATTACCACTACAATCAGGAAAGTAGTATGTAAATTATGTCCTCTCATACCACGCTGATTATTCAATAGATGGCACAGAGTAAAAGCAATAAAAGCAAAACAAAAGGCATTCTCTACTGAAATCGATTCGTATTTTATGAGGTACCTCTACCGGCTTCTACATGGATTTATCAGAGGTCAATCTGTAACAATTCCGAACAAAGGGGGCACGGAATTGAACCCAAAATTGGTTCCATTCTCCGCGATTGTTCTTTGACGAATGGTATTGCTTCTGACGTTCATTTATCTTGGGTATATCCTTACAGAGATAACATAGTTTCTTTGTTGCGACGGTGAATATTGCAGATTCAAAATAAAAATAAGACAGTAATTTGATTTGTACAACAATAATTATAACGCTTAATTATAGGTGCATATATTTCAACAAGTTTATGACACTTACGCTAATAAAATCGAAACTGTTAGAACTCGTAGGAGATGCCAATTTTTGTAATCTTCAAAGAATTCGCGGTTTGCGTGAGAAAACAACATCAGGTGGGCGTATTCTCGTGGGTTACTCAACGGTACTTCGCTGCTAAAGGTGAGGTTTGCGTCTATTGCGAATAAACTGTAATTTACTGCGAACGTTAAGTTTGAATTTATAGTTTCCTTTTAGTACACGAAAAAAAGTATATGCTAATAGCGCAAAGAGGCAAAGAAACTATATTTTAATCTTACGTTAAAAATTTCAAATATAAAATTTAATGTAATAACCTTATTTCGTTGTTTATCTTAACATGTCAACGTAATCTCGTTAAAACCTTTACGATTTTCTTACCAATTTTACATATAATCCATAAAGATTTTTTTATGAAAGTTTTTTTTATAATTAAACAGAAACCGGTGAGTCAATCACTTGCTATTTTAAAATTCCTAGCTGCACAGCCATGTTTAAATTTACCTTGTCAATGAAAGCCTTTTCTGTACGTTGTAATTGCTTCTACAGCACTTACTATGTGAGCACTTCAGAAATTAACAGGGGAAAATGGCAGTAATTCATTTATTTGTAAAAATAATTATTCCAAGTGTTATATCGTTGGAATCATTGAAAAAAATCCTTTCTTATGAAGTCATAGGTCATACGGTTTCCATCAAGAAAACAATCTTTTATCATACCTCAAAAATTATAGCTGAAATAAAAAGTTCAGTCAGACTGTCTTATTCAACACATATTTACCTACAACATTCTCTATTGCACTTTATTTTCTAAAGTCAATAATAACAGAGCTACAGACACCGAGCGAAATTGTAAGAAAGAGATGTATAGTTAGCCGCGCATTTTTTCCAAAAAACAACAGGCTCATTCTATTGAGCTCGTAAAACTGCAATTCCTTCCCTATGTGATCATCTCTCTATCTCCGTTGGTTTCCGAAATTCCAATTCAATCAATTCTAGGATAATTTTTTTAATGCTTTCGAAAAGTCCAATTTTTATTATAATTTTACCCTGACGTAGAAGGGAAACCCAATTTCCCTTCAGCGAAACAAAAGATGTAAACAAGAGCCAGTAAATATTAATGTTGGAATAAACTGAAGTGCCCCCAGCTAATACTGTAAAAGGAAACCCTATTATGGTATAATGCGCATAAAATTCGACTTCTGAAGCAAGCCGGTAAATGTTGTTTTCATATCTTGAGGGAAATACATACATAGAAAAAAATGGTGGGCAAGAAATTCAGATCCTGCGTATAAATTTCAAGCGGCTACGAGGTTGTTTTCCAAATTCTGTTTCAACGTTGCTTGCTTGCTTTCCTGCTAATTCTAAATCCCACCCTGCTTTTCGGGTATAATCCAGTAAATAATTTGCGAGAGATGCTTTTAGCGTTATTAGCTATCTGGATACACATTGTGCTTGTTTAGAATACTAAACGATGTTTCATTATATCCGTAAACATATTATGAAGATATCATCAATGAATCCCAATCTTTTTTTCACCAGATATTTTTTAATTGGAAAGTGCAAAATATTTAAAAAAGGGAAAAAATTGAATACCAATAAGTCTAACACAAGAGTTTTGAACTCGTATTTTGTTTGAAATTTGAATTAATTTTAACTGAAGGATCAAGCTCTAAGTACCTAAATTCTTACCGTAATCCTGGGGAGAATTGGTTCGTGGCAATACTTTAATTTTTAGGTTATGTAAAATGAACCCATGCGGCTTACGCGAGATCAAAACCGTTAAGTAGATCTTTTTGTTGTTAAGTAGATCTCTATTGTTTCGGTATTTGTTTCATATTTCGCCTCAGTTTTTATCATTTTCGCCCCATTTCACTAGATCTTGTTTGACACTTGGTCAAGAATGGTTCACTTGCCAAGCCGCGTATTATTTATTTTAAGAATTTGAATGAAAATCGACGGAATATTTTACAAATAGTAAAGTAAATGCGTTCTTTTGCAATTTATATGTAGATATTGTATTTTCTAGATAAATAACAATCCATCAATATGTCCACGCAAAGTGGCGTCAGAATTAAATATACCTCAGACTCGAGTATGTAGAACTTTACATCGAGACAGGTTTAAATCACAAGATTCATGATGATAATTTAAGACGACTGGGGTACCTACTGCAACTGGTTAGTGGAAAGATCTTTTAAACAAAATCGTCTGATCAGATGAATCAAAATTTACGAATTCTGAAATGTCTAACAGAAACACGGAGCACTATCGGACATTAGAAAATCCCAGGCAAAAGAAGGCAAGGAGACCTCAGCATCATTGTTTTGATGGGCATTTTGGAAAACCGTCTCATAAGACCAGTTATGTATGAAGAAACATTAAATGGGGGAAAGATATTTAAACCTTCTTCACACATACGTAGCTAACTTCTCAGATAACAATATTCCATTAGATCAACTACAGCATCTATGGTGGCAACAAGACGGCGCACCGGCTCACAATGCGGGAATTGCGAAGTATGAGTTTCCAAACCATTGGATTAGAAATAGTGGAGTTGTTAAAATTAATATTTGTAGAGATGATATCCCACAAAACATTTAAGAACTTCGAGATAGACTATAGAATGCCTTCGATATAATTCCTAGAAGAACCATACAAAAGGCAGTTCAAAATGCCGGAAAACGTGCGTGATTGTGTATTAACCAAAATGGCCAGTTGTTTGAACATTTACTGTAATTGTTGGTTAATTGTCTTGTTTTTTTATTATTACTGTTAATGTTATTTTCATTTATTGTTACAAATCAGGTGCAAAGCTTACATAAACTTCGCAAAACACACCTATGATTTACCATTTATAACATATCCCATTCATTTTAATTCAAATTCCTGTTAACACAAACATTACGCGGCGTGTTAAAGAATCCATTCTCCAAGTTTCTATCAAGATCTAGAAGAATGGTTCGATGTGGCTGTTGTCGTTCTGGGTACAGTTGTAAATATCTTGTACTCTCTATTGTTGTATTTCGGTTCGATATTTTAACAATACTTAACATATTTCGTTTCTTTTCGTTGGTGTACGACAATTTTCTATTACTAACGAACGATAATTGAAATGTTTGACAGTGTTAAATTTCATGGCTACCTGTTTTTAATATTAAAATATATTCTTGGTCAATAAAATCATAATATCGAAACTTTCTTCAACATGTTATATATGGTTGAAATAAAAAAAAAACTCTATTTGACGGTGTTAAAACCCAATATGGCGCCGGTAAGAAATAAGAAAGTTGATGATGGCTAGAAGGAATCGAAATATTATATAAAAATTTCGAGTACACCATTAGGTAGAAGATAAAAAGTGACCCTGAGAATATGTTTTTAGTTTTTCTCTGCAAGGACGAATAAAACTGCTAGAGGTAAAAGAAGAAAATGGGTTTTTTTGTTTAAAAAAAATCTCGAACGTCATTTGTCACAGGCTGATTTTTTCTTCGGATTCATAATAAACACAAAATTTAGCAAGATTGCCAAATTTAAACCTACTCTCTATCTCCAATAATAAGCGAGATCCCCATGGTGAGGGTCGAAAATGAATCAGCCTGTATAATGAAGGCTGTCCCAAACAGGCTAGGTTACCACGGGTATTCTTTCTTTTATCGAACATAGAGATTTGTTCAAATTACCAAAGTTGTACGGTTTTCAGTGTAAATTTGGATTTGAGAATTCTTGCGCGCAAACACTGCATCAATATTTTCAGTTAACTAAATGCAAGAGATATTGTTAAACTTATAGCCGTAATTTCCTCATCCAATTCATTCGAAAAGTTGACTCGTCTGGAATATACTTGCCTGTATATTTCGCCAGAAATTATCTGTGAACTGGATTATCTAAATTTCTTGATGCTTGGAGCAACCAGAGCTTCAAAAAGGTCGCCATAAAATTCTGTTACTCGACTTCGATTGATCTTGGTGTGTTTCTATTTATAAATGTAATTTACAATTTTTTTTTAAGATAGTTGAACAAATTTTGCAATAGATTTCTGCGTCGTCGATTATTGTAAAGCGTTCATAATTTTCAATGCAAGTGTAGCCATTAACTCCCTGCAATATTGTTGAATATCTTCAATGTTCAATATGTTGAATGTATCTTTCCGATTTGAGGGTTAAATGGGGGTAACTCACCCTATGTAATTGCACATAAATTATCTCTAGTTTTATCAACTATAAAGCATAGTCGCGTAATGTAGAGATGCATGCGTGCGTATGGCAACCGAATTTTTGTTATTATCGGCGGACGTTGTCATGAACATATCCACAAACGTGCATCTATAGATTCCAAACACTGTTGGTATATGGTGGTACTAACAAAACTAAATATCGTTGTGTGTAGATGTTCAATTTTACAATGTTTTCGCTTGCAATCCCTAACGAAAGATTTCTCTTAAAGATGTCT
Source organism: Osmoderma eremita (assembly GCA_031763485.1). Classification (NCBI taxonomy): domain Eukaryota; kingdom Metazoa; phylum Arthropoda; class Insecta; order Coleoptera; family Scarabaeidae; genus Osmoderma; species Osmoderma eremita. Next base: position 2,350 of record JARFOC010064399.1, on the reverse strand, counting down.
CAATAATGCAAATATTCTACTCATAGGCATAAAGGGAAATAGCACCATTATTACGATGAATTATTAACCACACTGGATAAATATGCATGAGATCTCAATTCTTGCAGATATGAAGGCCGCCGAAGCTAACAAAATTCAATCAAGAAATTCATAATTTCAAAGCGCCTGCTGTACAACAAAGCAAAAGCAAGGGAAAGCACTAAAATCCATCCGCAATGCCCCAGTGAAATCTATACATATTTAACGTAGCGAAAAAGAACGTCTAGTAGGATAATCTTGAATGGCGCCGGGAGTTTAGTATTTTTATGAGTTGTCCAAAATCTCTTTTTATCCTTCTGATTCTTTTCTCCAGGAGAAGAAATTCAGGGCAATCTCGAGAGTTATGCAGATTAAGTGTAAAAAGTTATCCCATTTTCCCCGAAAACGGCATTTCGTTCTATAAACAGTTTTTCTTTTATCACCGTAAAAGGGAGGCCGCGAAAGAATGGAAGTAAATGTTTTCAATGCAAATTTTGTCGGGCACCGCTATCAAATATTTTTGCCCCTTTTGGTATAAAGGTGGTTGAGTCTAAATGGGGTAATTAACTAGTCTGTAGCACATGTATTTGAAATATAGGCTGTAAAAAAGGTGGATAAGAATTGAATGGAACGTATTTATTTTTGTAGAAGATGTGCCGGCATTTTCAAAATACCTTTCCTTTCTGTGAAGATTTGAAGTTTTAGAATTAATTTTTTCAAGATTTTCAAGCGGAAACAGAGAAGTTCCACAATGATCATCGTCATCAGCATTATAACATCCTAAATACGCGAAATATGCTCAAAAGGTTTATAGCAATACTCTTCTAACGAGATTTTTCATATGCTTTTATCAATTTTATCAATGGGATTTAAAATTATCGTCTGCACTTAATAAAGTTTTCTGACCAAGCAGGAAATTCATCCACAACCACTAGGCATGGAAGCGGTACCGCAGTGGGAAAGGAAGTAAATCTCATCCTTCAATCCTTATTCCGGTAACAAAAAGTTCCCATTGGAGATCTTTCGGTTCGGTAATAGCTGGCAATATCTTTCTTTTAGCAGCTTAACGTGTGACGGCTATTATCTTGTTCTTTCCTCGCTTGCGTTGCGTCGGGTCTTAGTCGATTTTCTATTTTCCCCACGGAAAATGTCGGGGAAATAAGTGCCCGAGGGGAAAGGAAGGTAGAAGTTAGAGCGTGTTACTGGCGTTTTTATTATCAGAAGATGAATTTCGGTTTTCCACGGAGGTTGAAACGTTATGAATGAGCCGCATTGTATGGGGTACGGTTATGATTTTCATTACATTGAAATACCGGACCATCATTCTCCTCTGGATTTCATTAACAAAAATAAAACAGAAACAAGCATTATGGACATATTAACCTATAATCTTCATTAAGAGCCCCTTGGATCTGATGATGTTTTCTAAGGTATGTTTTATGATTTAAATGCATAAACGGACCTAAAAGAGATAACAAGTGTTTTAGTGAGGGAAACGTCCAATGATGAGATTACATTTCAATCAAAATAAATATACAGTTATGAGAACACGAAGAGAACACAAAAATGCAACTCTGGAACTGATTGCGAATAATGAAATTTGAAGAAGTGAACGAGTTTATATGTATATCTGGGTGCCAGAATGTCCAAAAATGGGAGGAAGAAAAAATAACTAGACTCGAGACTCTTAAAAGCAAGCAGAAGCGCGGGAGCTGTCAACCATTTGCTGGGAACAAAACAGTTACTGCCTGGGTTGAGGACAACTGCATCATACGGTTGCCACATGTGGGTTTCCAAAAAAAGGAACACAGGATAATCCAATAAAATGGGAACGGAAAGTATTAGGAAGAATATTAGGAGGGGGAAAACGGACCACCAACATTAGAGAATAAATTAAAAACGAAGAGCTTCTTGAGATCTACAGCGAACCTACAATAGACATGGTAGTTGAAGCGAGAACACTACATTGACTAGGTAACATCGAACGAATCCCACAAGGATGAACACCAAGGACCATAGCCTGAGTAAGGCCAGATTATAAAAAAAGGAGATAGGAAGACGCATTGGAGTGAAGCTGCATCAGACCAGGAAGTAAAGGAATTGCAATTGTAAAATCAAAGTCACAATAGCGAGGATTGGCAGAAGGTAATCAAGTTATAGGTCTAAATGACCTGTGAGGAGCTACATGCATATTATACAGGGTGTTCAAAAATATCGGCGTACTATTGCTTACTTTGTTATTATTAAAGCCCGGGTAATATGCAGTTTGCATAAATTTGCATATTTGCATAATATATGCATTTTGTATATTATTTGCATATTTTGTAGTAAT
>JARFOC010064380.1:0-45305 GCA_031763485.1 Osmoderma eremita | reverse complement strand
TGTCAAACGTTTCAATTATCGTTCATTAGTAATAGAAAAATGTCGTACACCAACGAAAAGAAACGAGATATGTTAAGCATTCTTTATTCATTGAGCCGAAATACAACAACAGAGACTACAAAATATTTATAATTGTTTCCAGAACGACAACACGTCGTGCCATTTGTCTAGATCTTGTTTGACACTTGGTCAAGAATGGATCGTTTACCAAGCCGCCTATTATTTATGTTAAGAATTAGAATGAAAATCGAAGGACTAAATGCGTTCTTTTGCAATATTTATGTAAATATTGTAATTTCTGGATAAATAATAATCAATCAACATCTCCACGCGAAGTGGCGTCAGAATTAAATTTACTTCCTTTACTTCCTCCTTCACATGTACCAAATCAGGATACTGGATACGTATAAGTGATTTTAATACAAGTGATACTACTAAGTCTTTATATTAAAAATGTCTTTGAGTGTGAAAAAAAGGGTTAATTTCAAGATAATACGTAATTCAAAAGCGCTTTAAAAATAATACGCGGGAAAAACTTTATATGGGTCTCTTTTTTACGTCAGTTAAAATCGGATAGAACGGCCTTCAAAGGGTATCTCTTCCGACCGGTACGTTTCCGTCATCAAGTCTAACCCACATTATGCCAGCCATGTCAATTTCTATGGTCGACGAAATCCCTACTGTGAATGCTAAAAGTGCCATGACGCGCGGTGTGGTTGGCAACAATCCCTCGAGTTCATTTCCCAACCGTACGAAGCTATACGAAATGTGCGGGAGAAAATGGAGATTTTCTTTCCTGTTTCTAGCTTGTGTGTGCGCGTCTATGTGTGGGTATGCGAGCATGTGTTCGGGCGGTGGTCTGTCGTACGCCGAAAGCGAGGACACAACGCGGCGCGGCGTTGGTATCGCCGTAGTTCTTGTCACTTTGGGGACCACAGAAATTCGAACTGCCCCGCTTTATATACATTTTAATCCCGTCCTTGACGTCTTCCATTTCCCAACGCAAATTCTCCGTGTCTAACAACGCCACTCCTAACAAATTATGACATGCAGATTTTCCCGTTGCAGGGAGTGCTAGATTTCGTTTTATTTCACACCGAAATTAGCATTCTAAATAGATATGTGACGACTATTTAGTTTTGGTGAAGAGATTGCCATTTCAGTTGCTAAATTGTTTTCACTAATTGACTCTTGTAATAATACTTATCTGCTTTACACCACATATTTTAGCAGGTATCAAGAATTTCATTTAATGTACTATAATTTCATATTAGGTATTATACTTTATTGTGATTTATTGTGTCATAGCAGATACTCTGGTTACTAAAAGATTGTTTAATAGATGTCAAATACAAAAGTTTTTAGATACTTTGTTTTCAATCATTTAGGTACTAGAATTTTTTTACTGGATATCCTAAAAGTTTGTGAAATTACACAACAAACAAAACATCATATGTAATACTTTTTTATTTTGCATTTAGAGCAGCATAGTAATGCATATTTGAAAGTTATTCTTTAAATACAAAACAAAGGAAGTCATATCAAATTTATCAATTTAAAGTTGGTACGTGTATAAAATGTCTACTGGGAAGAGATTGACGTAAATTTCCGGTATATTCTCACTCAAATTATTAAATCGCCATCGAATAATTCAATCCGGAGGACGTCACCCTCTGAGGGGCCGTATTTAAATGGAGGAGTATGGGGAAAAAGGAGATCCATTACTCACAGTTTTATCGTTGTTCCGAATATACCGTCTCCCTTTTCGGCGTGTGTCTTGTCCTCTACGTAATGGATGTTTTTTTTTTCTTGTTTCCCGGAAGACGTCGTCCTAGATGGAGATTTCGCGTTCATGTCAGAGACAACTAAGAAAGCGGCGGGGGAATCTTTGTTTACCGCAGAAAATTGAATCAGGAGTCGGAAAATCGGGAGAGAAATGTGTGCAGAGAAGTTTGTTCCGGAAAGAGGAGAACTAAAATATCATAGGAGTAATAGCGTTGCCAGTTGCTTGCTCGTATCGGACGAAATTCATATTTACTTAAAAATATTATTTTATTATAGCTAAGCAATGAAGGGGTCTAAGCCCACTCTTTGTACTGCTAATGGACAGAATCACAAAAGAATTAACGAAAAAGAATACGTGAAACTCTTTTAAATCACAAGCAAACAGAAATATAAGTAATAATAATAATATCTCTTTTATTTCATTATACAAAAACAGATGAAGCACGTCAACAAAGATATACAATAAAACAAATTACCTGGATTAACACAGTAAACAAACACTAATACGTTACCTACATGTACATGTGAGTGTTACACTTATTAAAACATTTGACTACCGAAGAAGTCATCGACGGTGTATAGGAGTTACAAATTAAGTTTTGCTTAATTCTTTTTATACAATGCATAAGACAATGTTTTGGCTGTGTCAGGTATATGACTATATATCCGAATGCAAGAGTACAGAGCATTTCTTTGAATTTTTGACAGATGGGTCTGAGGTGTCAAAAGGTGAGGGGTTACAGTACCTCTACTTATGAAAGAACTCTGAATAATTGGCTTTGACAAATAATGAGCATTATAGGATGTATAAATATGATAAAGTGAGTAAATTGTTACGTCTAAAATGATATCTACAACTTTCTCTGTTTTTAAGACGAAAAATGGCTCTAATGCTGGATTCTTGTAATCTGAATATTCGTTCCATACCAACAGAATTACCCCAGAAAATCATGCCGTACAGCAATCGGGAATTTATGTATGCATTGTAGGCGCTAAGTAAAAAAAGAAGATGTACAATAGGGTAACAGCACAGGGAGGGCGCATAATATGGAATACCATTTTCATTTTCCACTATATTTGACCCAAGTTCTACTTTACAGTGATATAACAATATAGCTAATTAGCAATGCATTTAGATGGCTTACTTCATACTTTGGATATTTTCCTGTAATTTTTCAAGTCACTAAGAAATTTAGCAAACTGTGTTTCTGTTAGTATACAAAACAGGGCGCCAAATTTGGAGTATCTAGATACCTAGGCATTCCAATCGTGAACAAAAACCACACTATTCGCTCCAGCTCTGTATGCTCATTTTTTACACAAAAAACGCACAACATCCACACGTCGCCAGCCGTATCTGCTGGAAATCTAACTTCAGAGAAGACACAGAACTGTACCCTCTCCAAGATTTTATAACTTTTTCTCATCTTCCGAATAAATTTGCAGAGTTCTAGTTCTGAAGAACTAGAAATTTGTCTTTTCTTCTGTTTTGACGTCAGTGTTGTGCTCACACTGGGGCTAACAGATGTTTTTTTTCCAACTGCTTAATTTTAGGAGCTCATAGGATGTATATTTTGGCCTTCTTATGTTTTTCCTTGGGGTGTTTTAGACTGCTTCCCAGTTCTTCAAGATAAGGAGTTGATGTTATTATACTAGTTTATGCAGTCTTCTGCCCCTAGTTCCACTGGAATAGTCATGATGTCTCGTGGGACTATAACTGGAGATTGTCTGCTGGGACCATTGTTGAATGAATCATTTTAGAAAGTGTTTTCAGCCGAGTATTCAGTATTTTCTTGTATAAACTGAAAAAAGTCCGATTTTTGAAAAATATTGCGTCGAACAAAGTACAACCCAGTAACTTCATAACCTTTAACTGGATCAGATAGACACTACCTTATGCTCTACCGAATAATTTAGCTGTATCAAATTAAGTAATTACACCTTTGTTGGTGCGCAAATACGCGAATTTCCTCGCTGTAATACTACATTACCCATAATTGTCTTTTCAAGAGGTTGTAATTTATGGGTGCTATGAGGCGGAAGACATGCAATGGTTACTGATTGTTCTATTACTAATTTAAGGAACTCTAAGTGCGTATAATGTCCATCTAAGATCAGGAGCACTGGATCATCTATTGATGAGTTTATTTTGCTGATAAAATGTTCAAACCATTTAGTAAATAGTGCTGTCTGAATTTATCCAGGTGGAAGGCACGCAAATATGCTACCACGTGGTGCACCTCTTTGAAGCTAGGTATCCATGTTTATTCTTGGGTATATTAACATAAGCTGCTCATCTAATGGACCTCATCTGACGCTTAGCTTTTGAAATAACTTCGCTACACTTGAATTGTGCCCATCTGATTTGTTTGGCCACCTTTCTTGGTAAGTCGAAACAATGTTGCAACAATGCTAAGGAATTTGAGGTATCCCAAATTCCTTAGCAGTTTTGAAATATTCATCCATCCCCCTCTAACAGCTGCTACAGCGATCCCCTTCATGTCCCACTTTTTTTGTACCTTTGCTTTCAGCATCTCTAAAAATTGTATGAAATTGTATTTTGGATTACGTATCGATCATGACATTTAATTTAAATTGAAACAATTCTAATAAAGTAGTATAGCAATAATCTAAATGGAAAGCGATTCCTAATACCAGTTTACATTAGGAACTGCTTGGGAATTCTATATTAGGCACCTCAAGCATTCATAAGTTGGAATGAGTTTATCAATGTAAACTATTACTTTATGCTGAATTAATACTGGCTTTATAATAAGCTGTGATTACACTTATCAGAAAATAAATCTAGCTAGAATAACTCCGAAAATGTCGAAATTGAATTCCGATTACATATATTTTTTTAGATATCAACCTTACCATTCGTAATTGCATGATTCAAAAACTATAGAGGCATGGAAAACGTAGGTATAAGAGGGCCTGGACCTCCACTCCGACGCCTGGAAAGGCACAATAAAAAGGTCAAGAAGAAGCTTAGAGCTCTGACTTTATACGGTAATTTTGATGTCACCGAAATGACAAAATAGTTGAGATTATATTGTATAATTGCAATAATATGTTGGAGAAGCACCTTTCTAATTATTAGTAAAGAAACAATTTTATTATAATTATTGTTTTTTTTTGCTGAAACTTGAATTTATTATCTTACTGTAGAACTGGAAATAAGGTAATGAAATAAAGGTAATAAATAATTTTCAAATATACTTACCGACCGTGAAGTGTGAGTAATGAAATAACTTGTTCATTATTGGTATAAAACATCAGGTATGGTTTTTCGAGGGTATCAATGGTGTGCTTTTAGAAATTCTATGACAGGGATAACGGGTAATAAAACTTTTTCCTTAACTACCTTTGATACTAAGCGAACTCAAGCTTACTCTTTATATGTTCCGGTAACCACTAATTTAATAACGGTTAAATACCGTAAAATAATGAAACTGTACCGATCTACTCTAGGTGTTCGTTTAATCAGAGCGTTGAAACGGGAAACTTTAAAGTTGAGTACATAGTGTTCGCTGGCGCAACAAGATTAAAATTTCCATTTCAAAGTTAGAAGTAATTAAATTACTTGTCTGTGTGCCGTGTTTGTATTAGTAGCGCTAATGAATTAAAATTCATGTATTGCGAGCCTTTAAGCCTGCGTAGTATGCTCGTGGTTAGTAAAAAATTATGGATTTCGATTTTGAGGGGTGCTAATTATGCAATACTAAGAAGCTTTATTAAGCCAGCGACTTGTCGTGACTGCAATTTGTTTAAATTTATGAGTGAATGTAAACAAAAGAACACAAGCAGAAAGTAAAGGTTTAACTTATTCAAAGTTGCATAGTTAATATTAGAAAAGGTAACTAACGTTAATTATGAAGTTTAGTAAGGTAGTTTGAGTGTTTCATACTTCAAAGGACGGATATGCAAATGTCTTGAAAGAAAATATCAGATTCAATGTGCGTAATGCAATGAAATGGTATTAATAATGAAGCCTTTCTAATAATAATGAAGAATTTCTGCAGTTTTCCATGTAAATCGTTGTTATGGGGGTTGTAATGGGACAATTTGCCTCCTGTTATTATCTCGGTGTGTGTATATTTTTATTTATAGAGAGTGACTGCATAAACGCATATTTTCAAGCGCGTCTTAATAGAACTCAATTGCAAGTGACTTGATCAAATATACATTATACCAGTCAAGTTTTAGAGATATTTTAATTTTTGTGTTTTTTTTAGAAGCCCACCACATACATTCACCAATTAAAATTAAAGAAAATAATAAAACTTTTTCTCAATATTTCGGTTCCCTTATGCAGATGTAACATTATGTATCAAAAATTATGTTAAATACATCGATGAAATAAAAAAAACGGAAATATAAAAGTTTCACATGTAAAGGTATGGAAACGCATTAGCGGACCTGCGAGAGTATGAACTTCCCTATCCAAATAGTCGTGTTCCTAGCGTAAGTGTATTTGCTGCAACCTACTCAGGCTTGACTAAGAACTACCATAGTTAAAAAACTTGGACATTCAGGATCTATTGGACTTTATTCTGAAATTCTGTAGAATCGAGGATGACCCAACCACTACTACGAGGAGAGTAGCTGCTGATCTAGGTGTTTCTTAGTGAAAGGTTTGATCCACTGTGGACCAAATGGGTTTACACACGATCCATTATACACCTGCTCAAGGGCTCCAAGAATCACATCCTGCACTAAAAGTACAATTTATAGCTGTATTTAATATCAACCTTTTTAGGAGAATTTTATGGACCGATGAGTCTCAATTTGCTATAAGAGGAATAACTAACTTTCACAACTTACATTATATGACGGAAAGATCCAGGTTGAAGCAGGGTAAATAGTTTCCCATAGAAGATTTAGTATAAATCTGTGGATGGGAGCCATTGAAGATAATTTAGTCGGTCCACGTTCTTTCCCGGATGTCTTGGCAAAAAAACGTCGTGGCCTATGACGAAATACGTATAAATCTTCTTATGATAAACCTGCACACGTGCCTAGCGATTGATTGATTGATTTGCACCCCCATGCAGAGAAAGGTTTAGTAGAGTGTCTGTCAAATCCTTTTCCGTCCGCAGTGTGTCTATTGCATCTGATAGGGGGTTCTCCGGTGGCTTAATGTGTGGCATTCAAAAATAGTGTGAGAGGCAGTTTCCTTCTCTTCATTGCATAATCTACACAGTGGTTCTTCTCTGTAGACTCCCATTCTGTGTGGGTGTTTCCTTAGGTTACCGCGTCTAGTAAGTAGACACGTCATCATCTTAATTTGCGTTCCGTTAAGAGACGCCAGTGTCAGCTGCCAAATATTGTGATGATTTTCTCATCATCTGTTTGCTGTTTTTCTGTCCTGCTACATGGTGCCAGTGTTGTTCAGTCACCCACTCAGTTACCGCACCACGCGCAGCAGTTTTTGTGATCCCGAAAGCTGGCCCAGGCCCAATGAAGGTCATTTCGGATCCCTTCCTTGTTAGCTGGTCCGCCTGGTCATTGCCTGCAATTCCTCCATGCCGCGACACCCACATTAGGTTAACTGTTTTATGTTTTGCCAGGTTTTCAAGGTCTTGCAGATAGTCCCATATCAGCCTGGAAGATATCCGATAAGGTGTTAATGCCTTTAAGGCAGCTTGACTGTCAGTGAGAATGTAGAGCGATTGGCTTTGTGGCCAGATTTGTATTGCACATATTTCCGTTTGAATCTGTGCAATGCAAAGCTGTGCTAGAAAGTGTATGCAGCAATAGTAAACCTTTGTGCTTGTTTTGAAAGGCAATAGAACAAAGAAGCCTTTACAATCATTTGTATGCTTAATGTATTACGAAAATCTAGAAATAAATACGTGTTACCTTTTACAAGTGGAGGTTTTAGATTTTCTATTTTTATTTCATCGACGTATTTAATATCTTCTTAATGGGTAAGTTCTTAAACTGATCGATAGATGGATGAATTTAACAACTAACCCAATCCTCTGAACCGATGTATCGTTAGGTGAGTTATGTTGTAGTTGAGGTTTTAGTTGTTTTCCTTTCCATATTTCCTTCCGTTTCCTTCTATCATTTGGTAACACCTTTGTGTGCTCCGTTGTGTTTTTTCCGTTGCTATCCGCACCTCTTCATTCCACGTTCTTCTTGACCTGACTCTCTTCTTTTCCTCCTTTTCTTTCGCCTCGAATATTGGCTTAATTAATGTAGTGAGAAGAGACGACACCGGTCTCTTCTCACTACATTTCCTAGTCACCTTAGTTAGCCTTGTTCTATCGGTAAACAAACTGTTCGGACTACTCCGCCCACACAAAATATTAATTTATTCGGGACCATATGTGTTTCGGGAACACGTCTTGTGCCGTCCCGAATTAATTAATACTTTGTGCGGTAGGAGTAATCCGAACAGTGTGTTTATTGTGCTGCCCCACAGTTCTTGCAATCTTTATTGGTCTATCATTCTTTCGACGGGACTATGTTCAAGTTTTCACTATTCAAGGTTTCAAATCCTATCCTTTCTTGCTTTTCCTTCGATTTTTGTCAAGCATCTCATTTTCCTACTTGGCAATATATCTTTTTTTCTTTGTGATATTTTCCAAGATGCACCAGCATATGTCAGAGTCGGTTTTACAATTCTTCTGACTATTTCTGTTTTTATTGGTTTTGGTATTTATTTTTTGCCTAAAAAGTTGTTCCTTATACTATCGTACAGTCTACCGGTTTTTGCTATTCTCTCGTCCCCTGGTGTACCTTTTTTGTTGATTATTATTCCTAAGTATTTGAATTTATCTACTGTTCTAGTATTTTGTCATCCATTTGTATGTTGTGTCTATTACTCTATTGTCGGATTATTATTGTTTTAGTTTTTATTTATTTATTTATATATTTAGTGATTTTAATCCTTCTTTGAGAAATTTCTTGCCATTTTCTTGCAGCAGCTTTTCGGTTTGCCGTAATATTAAAGGGTCATCTGCATTCTCTTGAGCCAATGTACTTTCCAATAACCGATATTATAGGGTTTCAATTTACCTTTGCTTTTTTTAATAACTTCCTCAAGCATTAAATTGAAGAACAGTGGGCTCAGAATACATCCCTGTCTCAGGCCGATTTTGTTAGCAAATGGTTTTGATTTTACATTTCTTAATCTTGTATAACTTACAGTGTTTTGGTAACTCAATCCAAAGCTTTTTCCATACCCATGAAACAAACATACGTCTACAAAAGAGGCTTAAGAATTTTACACCAATCACTTTAAACCTTTGTGTTTATATTTACTCATTGTTGTAGATAATATCATATTATATACATATATATCACTATATATATACTGAATACCTTTTACGAAGCAATTTAATGCTTAATCTCCTACGAATAACGCTTTGCGCAACCGTTTAAGATAAAAAAGGTCCCCTTTGCGAGATATTTATTTAAAGAGGAAAATCTAATATTACCGTTAATGGTACGGATGCACTTCAAAAATTTATTTCGTCTTCATAACTCAACTGAAACTTTTCCTTTTTGGCGCGTTATCTCTTCTAAAACTAATTTGCAAGAGCACAGAAAATTCTACGATGAAATGCAATTTTCTCGAAAGTCACGAGCGAACTTCATTCCATGCTGCTACTAGTATTTCGATATATACAGGAGGTATTCCGAGAAGTACGTTCGGTTAATTTCACCTATAGAGATAATTACAAAACAGAAACTTGGCAAATTAAAATAGATGCTTATTAGCGACTGGCGCAAATGAAATTGTCGGAGGAATTTCTTAGCTTAAAATGGGAAGGTCCTAGTGTGAAGTGTAACTTAAATGAGAAATTCCTGTTGTTCGTGAGTCTGTAGTGCTTCTTTTTGTTTACACTTGGAAGTTTTAACGTTTAATCACGTTATGGACATAAAATGTAGAATAAAATAGGCGATATAACTACATGGGATATGTCTAAATTAAAGTAAGCGATATGTACGGCATTTATGCTTTGAAACGAAGAGTCACCCACAAGAATAAAGGAAATCAGAAATTGCAGGACTGCAGTCTAGCGTAACGCTTAAGTACACTTACGCCGCAGTCCGCTTTCTAGTTATAAACATAATCGTTCTCCTGGGCAAGAATATCCCGCCAAGATTCATTGGATCCTTGCCCCGGGCTACCGCCTTACGACGATAGAGGGAACTCGATAAAAAAGTTAAATAACATATATTATGCGGTGACTTATCTTCTTCACTGCTTCGCGAAATGACGTGCATGTTTCAAGGCGCCTAGAGTGATGTGATCAGGGCTGCAAATTTTATATTCTACTTTGTCGCGAGCTGATGTTTGGCACTGCAGCAGTTTCTCACTGTTGAATTGATAATATCTGTCCTTTGGCATTTGTCAAGTCAAGCGTTTTCTTTTTAAGAAGGCATGTTGGAACCGAATGCAATGGAAAAATACATTTATATAATATACATAATATTAACTGTGGAATATGAAATAAAATACGAGCTTATTTCATAATACTTAACATTAATACGTATGAAACGCATCAAACAAAAACAATGCAAATGGGTTAAATTGCACATTGGAATCGCGGACTTTTTTTAAGCGTTCGAATTTATACTCCCTTATACTCCCTCATAAGGAAGAATATTGTATATCTTCAGTACTCATGTCATAGTTGCCGTTTTGCACTCGCCAGTGTTATATTTATTCATACTTGGCAATTAGTTGACTATAATGTTGGTTCGCATTCGTAAATGCAACAGGTAACCAAATAAGTTCGTGCGGTTTTTGATGGTGAAATATAAATATTTATTAAGAAACATTAATACACTATTAGTCATCGAAGTACTTACCATTACACTGAATGACCTTTTGCCACGTATGTTTGCTGCGAAATGTTTGCTGAACAAGTGGTAAGACGATTTAATTTGTTATCATTTGACAATTCATCAGGGACCCAGCTGCTTAACATACACCTCTTTTCTAGCTGATGAAGGTCCAAACCAATGATTTCATCACTCACATTGAACCTCTCCATTGTACTGGAATTCTTCTCCACAACCTGCTGAATATCCTCGACGCTAATAATCTTCGGCCACCTAGAGCGTGCTTCGTCGGTCAAGCTGAGATCTCACGAAGAAGATTTTTTGAATAACTTCTGTGCTGGTCGATCACTTACGGCATCAGCTCCGAATGCGGTACATATTTTCCGCGCCGGCACTGCAGTTTTGATACCAAGTTTGTACTTATAGAGTAAACAACCTCCAATTAAAGTTTTTCGTTGCCAGTTTCAATTATTTAAATCTAGGAATTATACAAAAAACCAAAATGGGTATGTATCTGATAAAGAGAAGGATTCATACTAAAGTAAATGATAGATAACAAACAAATGATATCGATCAACAACAAAAATATTCATGGCGCTCTACTTTATACAAACACCGCACGAACTTATTTGGTTACCTGACATAATGCAGGTGCTAGACTTTTTCTACATTTTTGCATGACTCTCTTTTCTTCGAATTAAATGTACTTCTCAAACAAGGCTTTTGGGGGTTGGAGACCCTGTCCGTATCCTCCAACTTTCCACGGAAAATAATCCGTGTTCTTATGTTTTTATGTTCATATATGTTCTTCCCAGGATTGTGTGCTGGCAATAGCAGTCCCAACGACTTCACATTATTTCTTGACATATTTATTGGTTGTCAAAGCTTATTGATTTACTGTTGTTCTTTTCGACGAAAATTTTATCATTTTTTTACACTGTGTTTTAAGTTATTTTCGGAGAATCACTTATTTGATCATTTGCCAACGTATTTTCATTTATAAATACCGAAGTGCCATGTGTATACATAGTAATGAAGTGATGTGTTGCTTCTGTAAGATCGTTCGTGTATAGCACTAATAGATGTGCTCCTAGTATTGATCCTTGAAAGATGTATCTTCGTTTATGTAGCTATTTAATGGGCTTTTTCTTCATTAAAGTTTACTTGCACACACAGCGGTATATTTTTTAGATAAGATGTCATCAAGTTATGGATTCTTTCTCTATTCCTTTTAAGTATTGAATTTTACACCTTACAATGATCACACCAGAGTTATTATTTATTGAAGCATTCATTTTAATAAATTACCCGATAATATATGTAGCAATAGCAAGTGAAAGAGGAGATAAGGAAAGCAGCAAAAATATCCGGTTTTCTAAAAGATGTAATTTGTAGGAATAAGTACATCACGATAAAAGCGAAAATGATGATTTACAGACAGACGTAGCAGAAAGATGATCTGAAGCAACAGCGACAAAAGATCCAAACGACTTCTACATTCAACTGAAGTGAGAACTCTACGATCAATCACAGGAAGATAAGTATGGCGTACCCAACATAAGAAGAAATAAGTGTATAAAGCGACAACTTGCAATCCATCGTGGACGTGTGAGAGGAAGCAGAAGAAAATGGGGTATCATGCAGAGAGAATAACAGATGACTGGCAAAGATAAGAAATACCAAATACTTCGAGATCACCAGGGCGGCCACCAAAGAGATGCTGCGAAAGCTGATCATCAGCATCCGAAGAATAAGCCAGCACGAGACTAAAGTTGCAAGAAACAGGACTAGAACTAAAAAAAGGAAAAAGAAGATGAAAAGGAATCTAATCTATATATTTTTTAGTTAAAATTTGAAGGAAGCCCACTAACTCTCCCATAAAATATATAATTGAATATACTGCGCGGGATTTTGATCACAGTCTTGCACCACGGACGGAAGGCACAAGGTACACGAGCATTTATGTAGCAGTAAAAATGGCTGCCTTTGCGTTATTATACAAGCTAATTACAAGGTTTTCTACTTACCAAATAGTAAGGAACCAAATGATTATTCACCACTGTTGTTAAAATCAAACTTACATTCTATCCTTGGCGAAAAATCAGTTTTGAAAACGAGTTTATTTTCTATCACATATTTATGGGAAATACATACAATTGGTTCAATGTCAACTGGGACTCTATACCTCGCTAGGTGACCGTACGACCAAAGTATACCTTTTGCTATGGTCTTGGTATACCAGTCGCCCATAAGTGCATATTGTCTCGAAAACTCAATCAATACTATTTATAATCCCCTTGTATAGATATCTTACAGAAATCTATGCGACTAACTAAACACTTTTGGCATACGTCCTTGTAACTTTGGCACAAACTGAAACAAAAATAAGTTAATAAGGACGAAGACTGAGAACCCTGTACAAAAATGTATAGTAAACAATCCCCGCCAAACATTAGTTGAACGTTTCAATAAATACACAACCATCTCATAAGTAAAATTGATTTGTTGACCAGTTATTCGGACAATACATAAATGTGCAGATATGCGCCCTCGTATTGCACAGTGCAAACACATAAATCGATAAAGCGTCGTCGTAATTGATGAGCTAGCATCCCCATATTCTATCCATTCTACCATCCCTTCGTAAATAGCGAATAGTTTGTTGTAAACTAAACGTGATGTTGTATCGTAAGCTTACCTAAACGTAATTGTCAAATATGTATCTGCTAATTTCTAGGTGATTGGTTGGGGTCGGTATTGGAAATGGTAAAGAGAATAGATAAAGAGAAAGCCAACTAGCTATTATCAGACCTTCCGCACTAAATAGCCAGCATGCATGAAAATTAAGTTTTTTTAATGTCCGAATTTTAGATTATTAAAATTTTTGTAGTTAGTTATGTTGTTTGTTCATAAAATATGTATTGTTTATAGATATTCCGTCGCCTTTGGTATATTTAACAATGACACTTTCTTGAAAGAGAAACCGTTGGTTCTATTTCCGACCTGTTATAACGAAAACTTTTAAGAATAAATGTAAATGCACGCTACAATTTCCAATGTTCACAGCAGGAGAAAGTCTTCCTATGCATATTCTACAGCAAACATTTAAATTAAATTTTCCGGGAAATTAACTTACAAAGAACATTACGCAAAATTCTCAGCGCAGCATACCCTATTTTTTTCACACCGATTACATCTCGAACTTGGCAATCCAAAGTGCGACGCATTAATTGAACAATTGCGCTTGACGATCCTGAATATGACCTCGGACCCTTAAATCTCAGAGCTATCGTTAGGCACCACGAAGAAATTTACATCCAAATAGGGGTCTCCAGGAAACGACAGAGTACACGAATTAAAAAGAAAGGATAACAATCAATAGCATATCCAGATCACCGCCTCTGGATATGCCATTGATTGATATCCAAGCTGGTGTTACATGCCTTCCGTTGCCATGTCCCAGAACTTACAAAATGCGTAATGGAACATCACTGGATACACCAATAGTATCAAGTCTGTATTAAAGATTACTAGTAATTGTGACATTAATAATTTTTTAATGTTTATTTAGATGTTTGCATGGTTCATTATGGTTATAACGATATATGCCCACACTATGAACTGACAACACGTTCAACATCAAAGAATTCTCCCCTATGAAAGCACCACCAACACTCAAGGAATTGATTCCTCCTAAAGCACCTTGCCAGTCACTCCACGTAAGGGGTTATTCATTATATTTGGTAAAATTATATAATGTAGGTATATTGTAATAATGTTGTGAATAATGACTAAATTGTAAGCGAAGGTCGTTGTTTATTTTCTTACTACACTACAATCAACTCTTATGTATGTAGTTAATAAAATTTATATATAAACGAATTGAAAGTAGTTAGTACAGTTTCAAATATATTGTTGGTGTGTGTGTACATTGAGCTAGGACAGGATTACATGTTAGAAGATAAACGACCGTAAAGTATGACTTCTATTGATTCACTGTTTTATTGCTTCTATTGCACAATGTAATGCTATGTCGTTGGTGGTAACATGGGGAGTCACCATGTTTCAGGGTTTTTAACTTTTTAATTGATTAAACTCGACATCTATAAAGGGAAACATATGGACAATAATAAAAAAATTAATAAAAATATGACACTGATAATAGTTTTAATTTTCAATACAATATCAAAATTTAGATTAACACAACAAATCTTTATACAAAAAAAAATGAGAAAAAAATTGAAGTAATTTTAGCTTTCTTGTTCTTGTTATTCATGGTCAGGATAAACATTACGAAATCTCTATTTCTCACTAGATGCTTATAAAAATCTGCAAGCACATTGGAAACGAGTGATAGCAAATCCACAATATGTCGTTCTTTTTCCCCAGATATGAGAATTTGGTTCTTATTGTGGTAATCTAAAACGTAGTTGCTGTTAATTGCTGCTAAGAAATTAATAATGTTTAGTGACGTTTTACCTAATTGCCCATGCTCTTCTGGTCTGTTATTGTTTATCTTCAATAATTCCAACATTAATTTGCCCCTGGAATTTATTACTTCAATTCGTGCTATCATAAACGCGTTGACAGGATAAAATGACGTTGTGTTGGGTCACATTTAACTCAAATTTCGCGCGTTTCTCACGCCGTCCAAAGCTGCGGGAAGGATATATTCAATAAACGTGCGTTAGAAAGAAATGCGGAAGTTTTTAGTATCTTTGATATGTTGGAAAGAGACTGATGATCTAAGGTTCTTCGCTATTGTGCTTGCATATTAGCGGTTGTCATAACGGTCAGCATTTGTCTAGTAAAACGCATGTCATTCTTCTTGACACTTTGTGCTTCAGCAAAAATATTAATATTTAAGGACACAATTTTTAATTCGTTTTTGATTATCATTAATATCATTAACATAAACGATTAAAATACGTTAGGCAGAAAAATGGGTAGAACAGGGGCTGTTAAGAACAGAAATACTACCTGAAGTCAGGTGTTCTTCATAAGACACCAAAGTAATTTATAAGCACCTAAACATCAGATACAAAAAATCAATAGACAAGAAAAAATAAAATCAATCCTGTCGAATAAAATGTAGTTAACAAAATTATTATTAAGTAACCGTTCCTTCTAGCAGCCCTTATGAGATTTTAGTTGGTAAATGATTAAGTAGATGAATAAAATTGGCAAGAATCCTAAGCAGTAAATCCTTCTGGAGTAAAAACTGATTTTTTCTATTTGTTTATAAAAATTTCATTCATTACTAAAAACTAGTAAAACTAAATCAAAATTAGCTTACCATCTTAATGAGTGAATGATTAGGCTGCCATGAACAGGGGAATAACACTCATTGCAAGTAACGGTCGTTATAAGTGTTCTTCCACTGATGATCTGGTGAAGAGCATATCTTTATCAAAATTTTAGTTTAAATTTAGTTAGTCCTAGATATTATGTCTAATACTTTTTTTGTAGTTCCTACTAAGGTTGACACTTCTAGTTGCCGAAGTACGTCTCTAAATTGTCGGGTAGTGCTGGGCATATGTGGCGGATGTCGATGGTTCGAATTTCCGTTGCTGCAATCGATTTTTATAAAAGTCGATTGCAGCAAGAGTGGTCGGTACCTCTCCGGTACCCCTTCAATGTTGAGGACAAATCAACACTGCTGCCCTCTTACGGCGAGAAGAGGCAGTAACAAGCCATACACTCCCCACACACACACACACAATACACACTTACACAAACCTAATGTAGAGTGATACAATAGGCCTCAAGGTCGCAGTGTTAAGTCTCTGCATTAGGATACAAACAACAACAACTTGTCTAGAGTAATTTACTAATTCAAGTGGAAGGAAATTTTTGATTTACTTCTAATGCTAGCTAATTTTTGTTGAATTCAATCCATTATAATTTTTGTAATAATATAATATGGATATAAGCCTTTACTAGCAAATTAGCTTTAATGAACTTTCGTGGTATTTACTGGTGGGTATGTATACACAAAGTACCAAGCTAATATATAATTTAGTATTCCGATAGCTGTGGCTTGAAACCATTTCATGAACGGAGTAAAAAGAATCTAATGTACATCTGTACAGGAAATTCGAAAACGTAAAATGAAAAATTCAACGGCGTCACAATAAAAATCCCAGCAATACGTCCCTTGCACCATTTTTGTAAGCCCTGTGTTTTAGAGTACATACACCACACGGGCTTTATACAGAAATTGCCTGCGTGATTTTTCCAATTTAAAAATTCATCTACGCTTATACCCGCTAAACTAACACTACTTCCATTACGATAAGTACGTCTGTTAAATTCCACATGACATGAATTCACGGTTTGAGTTCAAACCAGGAATTTATTTTCGTTTTATTTATTTGCCCTGTGGTGCTTTATATGCAGTCTATTATGGTTTGAAAGTTCTTCAATATCAATTTATACAAATATTAACACAATTTGCTTTAAATTACATGGAATTTTATTGAAATATATGGAGAATCATTCTATTACGTGTTATTTTCAAGATGTCTTTTTAAAGCTCATTACAACTGGCAAAAAGTTGGTTATTCAGTTTTAAAAAGTTTAGTGGAAAGTACAGATTCATAGTGTTCGTAAAACATCCCTTTCATTAATTAATGTATTTTGCGTTTAAACAATAATAATTGTCAAAAGAACAATTATCCGGCAGAAAATACGAAAATTAATTGCGTTTTGATGGAGGTAATTTGCGTGAGTGAAAAAGATTCATTTTGCTTTATGAATAGCCGAAACGGACGGCTACAAATAAATTAAAATTATTCTTTAACGCGTGTAGCAGAGATTCCGTTCGGAGAAAATATCATACGCGGCTGAAAAGCTGGAACCCTGCGCCTCTGTTGATCTGCTCAGTGCCCTGATATTTCCGCCCGCCTGAATACATTTTTTCTCCGATTCTACGGCGACTGTATACGAAAGCGTTGGCCCCGCTGCTCTCGGAAACTGCTATGAAACGGCGAATTATGCTTCCCGTTGAATGCACTCACGCTGAGCAGGCAGATGTGTTACATTCATAACTCCCTTTTGAAGAAAATTCATCCGACACCGGAACTTGGAAAGCATTTTTGTCGCTCATTGTAGTCCCCGGGTGGTTTTTGCTTCTTATTTGCGAATATCAATCCTTGTAATGGCAGGGGTTGTTGACTCGTTTTCCTTGGTGTGAGATATTACAGGCGTTTACTTTGATTCTTAATAGATTAAAATTTTTTTTTATCAATTTAAAATTGTAAGTTAAATTGCTAACACCAAATCTTTTGAATTTGATCGGCCAATCTTTATTAGAATTATCGAGTCTCCGTTGACAGCACAATTATGACAGACTAAGGTAAGTGAGTTATCGAACTTGTTCAAAACAAAATGAAAAGCTTAAAACTGCCAATCGAACTACGATTAACAGTCTAATCGCTCGTGACTGTAGCCCGGAGCGGTAACTAATTGATTAGCCAAACTCCATTATAGGACGAAGTTATATCTTAGCAAATGAGATTATTTGGCCCCTTTTCCAGCTTCCCAATTAATAAATTTATTACCGAGGCGGATATCGTTTGATGAAACGCTAAAACTTTGACCGCTAAGATCAAACTTCCTTTTGACAAATATGAAAATTGAAGAAATTTTAATGGTTTCTAGAAACTTTTTTATCCTCCCTGAATGTCAGATCAATACGTTTTTAGAAAAGCATGGAAATTTGAACTAAATGCTTTGTATTTTTATTAGATACGATGGCGTAAAATTTGTGCTTATTCCCAGAAAATAGGGTAATTATGAACCAAATATATATACAGGGTGTTTACGGTCTTGTGATTTTACTTTCAACGGGTGATTAAACATCTTAAAATAAGGACATCGACGTAAAAATAGCTTAACAAATTTGCAGAGAGATATTAATGTTAAAAAAAAATTGTAGTTCTTGTTTTATTTTATTTTTAAGTCGAGGTTAACCACCATAAAAAAAGGTGAAACAATTGATCAACAACTTGTGCAAAGTAAATGTAAACGATAGGTTATTAGTGAATTATTTACTAAAGTACGCTGAGGTCTGTAACTTTTACCATCTGTCAAGCTGTTTCATTAGTTGTCACTGAATTTCTGGTTTTACGTAAAATTTTCCAAATAAATCCTAATAAGGAAAGTAAAAATGGTTCATCGCACCAACAGTGAATACGCTGACATATTGTTAATTTATGATGCCGTACGCCAGAATTCTGCTGCTGCAAGTCGACTGTACGTTGAGCGGTTTCCTAGCACGCCTATTCCACAAAAATTAACTGCTCTACTAATCCGTGCACGCGAAACGGGTGTACTGCAAACACGTCAAAGTCGAAATGGTGGTCCTGGCCGACACCCACGAATTTTGGATGCCGAAGAAGAAGTCTTAAATCTTGTCGAACAAGATCCTTCTAGTAGTACTCGAAAAATATCTCGCTAAGTAAATGTATCAAATCGAAATGTCTAGCGACCACTGCGCGAAAATCAATTGTATCCTTTCCATGTACAAAAAGTACAGGCTTTACAACTAGAAGATCATTCTTTACGTTTACAGTTTTGCCGATGATTTCTACAAAAAGATGTAGAGATTCCAAACTTCTCTTCCATTGTATTGGCGACTGATGAAGCAATGTTTACAGGTGACGTCATAAATAACTGTCGTGGTACTCATATTTGGGGTGTGGAAAATCCACATGTGTTCGTCGTAATTATTTGCAGCATAGATTTTCGATAAACGTTTGGGCCAGACTGGTCAACCGACAACTTATTGGCCCATTTGTGTTGCCAAATCGAATGAATGTATACGATTATATATTGTTTTCGAAAAATCATTTGATGGAACTATTGGAAGAAGTTCCTTTGAATGTACGTCGACAAATGTGGTTTCTTCACGATGGCGCATCGTCGCATTTTAATCGTTTAGTTCGCAAACATTTAGATAATGTGTTTGAAAAGTGGATTGGTCGAGGTGATCATATTGCCTCCTCGGTCAGCCGACCTTAACCCCTTCATTTCTACTTACGGGGGTTACAAAAACCAAGGTATACACCAACGACATAATTTATTTCGATGATGTTCGTAACCGCTTTGAGACAGCTGCGCCGACAATTCGATGGCAAGGCCAAGGCTTAGTGAATTATGCCAATGCATCGATACTTCGAGCGAGACTCTGCGTTCAACAACACCGCGATAATTTTGAACATGGATTCCATGGAAAACATAAAAAAATTGTTTAAATTAATATGCTTAACACCACTTTAAAATAAAAACTACAATTTTTTTAACAATAATATCTCTCTTATTATGCAAGTTTGTTAATAAATTTTTACGTTAATGACCTTATTTTAAGATGTTTAATCGCCGCTTGAAAATAAAATCACAAGACCGTCAACAGCCTGTATATGAAAGCTTCACATTCCCGTGGGAATTGTAGCTGTTCATTGCTGAACTTTTTTGATCCTGTTTTCGCGGTGGATTGTACGACATTTTCTGCCGTTCTTTCCTACAGTTCTAGTAGTGCGTTTGCCCTGTTTACTACTTTTCTCCACTCTCTCCTATCCGTGATTAAACTTCTCCACTCTTTGATTCTCTCGAAATTAAATTAACTAACTCCAGAAAAGAGAGTCAACGTAAACTGAGTAAGGGCAATACACAAGATAGAAATAAGTAGATATCACAAGTCACATATGCGGTCTCTGTGCACAACACCAACGAATCAGATAAGTTGGTTGTGTGAACATCAACCCTCGAATCAGCAATTGGAGCACATTCTATGTGCAGGTATTTGATTAAATGTGTTTGTTTTAGTTGTACGCCAGTAAAAAGTGATAAGTTGACAGCAGTTAATGCGAAGAACTAAAAAAAATTGATTCGCGTTAAGATATCCATGTGGTTTAGTAGATTCAATAAGAAAGCAATTTCAGTTTCTCCGAGCCATAGGTCTAAAGAATCCACATCGAATCAATCCAGCAATGTTCTACGGTAAAAGCCATGCACCAGGTAGATACACAATGAATTTCAAAATTCTTAACGACGATTTACACACACTAGAGATGTGCTTCCCAAAGATCAACTTTGCATCAAAAGTGACATCTAAGCCTTTTATAGAGACGGTTCTGAGCAAAGGACACCCATTAGTCAGATATTCACAATAAATCGGCCTACTACTAACAAACATTAGCAGTGAGACTGTTAGCATTACACCAAGCATGAAGTCTGTTGATTTCCCGTTGTAGATATTCACATTCTTGCGAATATCAGCGGCGAATAATAGCTTGGAGCAATGTAAGAAGTCGCGTCGCTCAGATGATTCATGAGTATTAGGAACAGAAGTGGACTAAGATTCCTGCCCTGCGAAACCTCCGAACTGGGCGAAAAACAGTCTGACTGATATCTCAAGCAGGCCACAGATAGTTCCGGTCTATCACATATCATGTTCTCACCACGTGTCCTAAAACTGGATAGAAGCTTAAGGAAAATTTCAAATCCACCCAGTTTGCACATAAGAACCTCGTGATCAATGCGATCAAGCGCCTACTACAGAACCAATGAATTGAGCGATTGTTTTAAGATCCTTAGTTGTTAAGCGCTGAGATATAAAATCACGTGGGTAGATAGAAATTGACGGTCTGGCTTGAGTATAAAATAAAACCATAAGATTTTGTAATTTTTCATGACAATAAAGCACATTATTATAAATGCTTCTATCAACTCATTTTTCAAAGATCTTGGCAAAGTTATTCAGTCGTGTAATGAGACTGTAGTTAGTAACTGAATTCCTTTTTCCTACTTTAAAAACCCGTATAAGTCTGGTAGTCCTCCATGCAGATGCAAACGCACTGGTGGTTAGAGCAATGTTAACATAAGGGAGAACGAAGGATATTGGCGCAGTTCTTTACTATAAAAGCAGGTATTTTATCACTGCCCATTGTATGGCTATCTTTCAGTATTCTCCGGCATTCTTCATTCTACGTCTATTTGAATTACGGTAGTATGATTTAGGTATTTAGGTTGATAGCATTTTGTTCTAGTTATTCAAAGGTTGTGTGCCGTGTCAGTCATTTGAACTGGCACCTAAGATTTTCAATTACATTCACGCACTTACTTTATGTATATTTCCTGCTGTGTAATTGAAAGAAAGTCACTATTATATTCTTATTAGCTGTAATTTAAATATGATTAGAAACTGGGGATTATTACAAAAATAATATCATAATTTCTGGGAATCGCACTCTTTCTGGGTTTAGTTTTGGTGGTTTTACCGAACTATTTTCCCATGCCTTAAGTGGTCTTCCTAGTTCTCTCCGTCTTACTGGTCTTCCGTCCTTAGGGAGTTGGGCTGGTCTATGTTGGTTCGTCCCATCCACTTGGTCTCGCCAGTGTCTCCTTCTTCTCCTACCCCATCTTACTGTTTATCCTCCACTACGAATGTTTCTCTTATATCACTGTTTCTCGCTCCATCCCTAAGCGTTTTTCCTAATATTACTCATAGAGTTTTCATTTCTACCGTTCAAAATATATTTTTGGTTTTATGTATATGTGTCAACTAAGGTTTCGATACCATTGGTTGGTACTGGTCTTACGCAAGCCTTATAGATTTGCATTTTAGTTTGAATGTCCACTTGATTATTTCTCCAGATAACATTTTTTAAGTAGCCTGATATTACTGAGGCTTTGTTGACCTGTTATTTTAGGTCATTTACTTGGTTTATTTCGAATGCTTGACGTGTCAGTTAACGGAAACTTATTACTTCTTTTACTGGTTTGTCATTGATTACTATTTCACACCTTGGCAGTTCCTTGGAAAAGACCCTACATTTTGTTTTGTCGATGGAGATGAGTATGTTATACTGTTTATTAATTTGATGGATGATGATTTTCAGTCGTGGCCTTTGCAAGTAGCCTTCCGTTTTGTTAAAATTACTGAAATGTTATGTAATATTTATTGCTTCCTGGATTCAGGTATATAACAATTGTGCTATCTGAATATTTTCTACTCCACATGTGTTACTTTCTCAGCTGTTTTCATTACGAAGAAGAAGAATGTAGTGAAATATTGTTACCTGATTTTATGGGGCTTTAAAACTGAGTTTAACAACCGGAGTCATATGTCAAATAATTTGGAAATTGTGGCGGTCTTGATCTGAAGACAAAAATAATCAGTAAAGTAATATATACTGTGTATAATGTCCTTTTGGTATAGAATTTTGGTGTTTCAAAACATCTAGATTAAACACACATATTTTCTAATATGGATATAAGTACAGCAGTGTTGCCTGCTAAACGGATTTACAACTATTGGATTATATGTCCTTGGAGTCTGTAGATCCCATCTTCTTTGCATTAGCCAAAAATAATTGAGAGATGGCGGACATGATAAAGAACTTTTTGAAACTCGTTTCTAAAGTTTAATGAATAAAAATCAACGAGCGAGTCCCGACGCGAGAATTAAGTTAATGCAGGAATGAGCATCTTGTTGACGACCTTCACTTTGCAAGTGGAACATTACGACTAGGCAAATCACCGCCATTTGACTATCAACGGAGGAGTCTCTACCGTTGGATTTTCCGTTTTTCTTTTCTCTTTTCCGTCTGACATTTTTTCTCCATTTTAATAATCACTTCCAGGGACGATCCTTTCATGCCAGAAATATTGAAAGGAGAAAATTGGTTGACGTAAAATTTAAGTTAATATACAAATACAAATACCCAATATCTGTATATGTAAGAATGTATCTTCGACTGCTTTATTTACCCGCAAGGAAAAGCGCCATGATACGACGTTGTATTCGTTGGAAACTTCTTCGAAGTTTAGAAAAATTCAACGTAATAAATTGAATAAGTCTGAACATCCACAATGGGATTTGTACTTTAATTCTCCTGGATTCTTCGTTGTTTGATTTAGGTGGTTTATTTACTGGCGGCGACTACTGCTTCTTGAGAAATTAAAAACAAAGCCGTTGGATTTTCTACGCGAACACGAAAAAAGCGCAAACCTTACTCTTGTTCTCCGAAATTATATTGTTTACGTGACTGACTCGGGAAATAAAATTGTACGTGCTCTTATGTATGGCCTCCTTAATTATTTTAAACTTAAATTTTCTTTAAAAGGAGCATATTTTGGAAATAAAACCTCGATATAAACAGTCGGACTAAAAACAATCGGCTACCTCAAAGTAATCGAATTTTTTTAAAATTGATTACATTTTACAATTACATTGAAAAACTTATGTACTTTATATTTTTATACAGGATATGTAAAGTACACGGAAAAAAAAACAGACAAATGGATGTAAAAGTTATTCTAATACAAAATAATAATGGAACCCCAAATACGATTTTCACCACCATTGCTAAAGGTGAAATGGTTAGTCCCGATGATATTCAAAGAGGTTATAATAAAGTGTATATCTTGCTAGGCAACAATATCAATGATATACATTTAAGCGTCTTTCACAGAAAACAAAATCTGTAAATTTACCAATTAATAAATGATAATTTTACAGGCCCTATATCGGTAAGTTTTTGTAAAAAAATTGTGATTCGGGTGCTGGTATATACTTAAAATACATTATATATATTTATTTTAATATAACATCTCCTACAGATATAGTTATGCATAATATATACTTTCAAACTACAGGCTGTCAATGTGGTAGTTGAACGATTCTTGTAGGCGTTTGCCGGCTCCGGCAGATTTACTTCTTACTTACTTATTTGATCGTGCATTGACTGGACAGCGTCAAGAAACGCACACACCCGCTTGACACTTGAAATGCGTGGCGAATTAAATGTATCTTAGGAGGAAAGGTAAAAATACCAATATTATAAATTATAAAGGTACACTGAGGAGGATCTACTGATAAATAAAAAAATCCCTTTTGTTTAATATCTTAGGTTAAACTGATCAGAATTAGAATTAAATTAACAAAACTAGTCAATGTAAAATAACGTTGTTACACGTTTTGTATTGACTTGGCAGTAATAAAATAGTGATAAAATGATTTGAAAATAAGATAATTTATAGAAAATAAAAAAAATGATGCACCTTTTTCTCTGATATTGGGTAGAAAATAGACATGCTTACTATATGTAATGTACTTTCAACAATGATGCATAACTACGTGAAATAGAAATAAAGAAATATAAAAGTAGAAGTCAGCTGACCGGCCAGCGGCTAACCAAAAACCAAAAATTTTAACGGCTCCAATGTTTCGTTACCAGGCGGACACAGTGCATATTAGATACATTTGGTATACTGCAAAGCATTACAATGAAATATTTATTTGAGTTGATAAAATTTCTATCATAAACTTGAGGACGTTTTGAAATTTTTCTAGTAAAATTAATTGTAGCACTCCTAGACTCTCTAGCATAAGATGATAGGGGACAGTGGCTAAAATAGTGGAGTTCAAAGCGTAGAAACTACAAAGGAGAAAATTGTTATCAAGTCTAAATCTTTGGTTAAGGTAAAAATATTGGAGTCTTAGAAGATATGCTGTAACAGCACTCGACACTAACATAACTAGAATATATTGATCACGTTTCTGCAAGTAACTCAAAATGTTTAATTGGTTTAGGATCATATCTGTATACTAGTCAATCATTACTGCAAATATAAATGCCAATCTAATTCCGTTACAAACTTCTGGGCCTTGCTCAAACTGTTATTTTAAATTAGATGTGAGGTGGATATGTGCTTGGATAATAATACCGTTACAAGTGGTAATCTACATCTCTATGACCGGCATTATTGAGAAGTGTAATTTTGGTATAGGAATCGAAATCGGCTCGTTTCATTTTAAAAATTCTGGAGAAAATCGTCTTTAGAAAGTTTTTGTTGCTTCTTACGTCATAGCAATTTTTGTGTTGATCTAACTTCTTTCTTTACAAGATTTCCATATCTTGTATCATCTGCATCAAAGATCCAGATAATATCTATCTAAAACTAAGTTTCACGGAGATTTTCTGATGATTGTTACTTCTTGTTAACTTTTTTCTTGGAAACGACCGCCTGAACTTTTGTTAAGAGTAACAAAAAATTTCCGTCATCACTCTCCAGTTATTACAATTTAGAACACCACAGTAAGACCGATCCTTGAGTATGCATCGATAGTCTGGAATCCTTATTGTGGTGGGTACACTGACTCCCTAGAAAGAATTCAAGAAAATTTAATCGAAACTCCAAATACAGATACCATCGCGGTAAAGATTTTACATCCTATAACTCAAATACCCTTTTCTACTACTAAACTACTAAACAATCTAATAGATTTCACCCTCTGCGCGAATTTCATCAATTTCAACATACCCAAGTATCCTACAAGGCATAAATTTGATCTATGAGCATCTAGTCAAGTCTAAAATTTCCCACTATTAAGCGGTGCTTCAATACTTCATTACATCTATGTACATCACTTGATTGGGTAGAAATACATAACTATCTTGAACTAACTGAAACATTACATACGTATTACCTCATTAGTTTAATCTTTATTTAACAATTGTTGTTCAGTGTTTCTGTACATTACATTTTATGTAATTACTTGTAATTATGTGTCATTTTTTCATATGCCTTCCTTGGCCTATATTAGTAAAATAAAAATAAAAAAATAAAATTAGGAATTATTTATGCATCAGTGCCTCTTTCTAACATATCTTAATTTTCTTAGTGAAAGGATATCATGGTTTATCTCAAAATTATTTGTGTATATTTCAATATAAATACCATTGCTTATTATTTACTTTACACAACATCTCAAAAAACAACAAGAGACCAGTACCAACGAATAACGCTTGAGTTTATGCATATTTTCACGAACTTTTTGATAAGAAACTTTGACATTTATTTTAGTAAGTGTACATACCGAGTGGACGCGCACGTGTTGTGCATAGGGATCCTAATGTGACGGATAAGAAATGTATTCTTTCGATGTATCTATATAAAATAATATATACGGTGGCTTGAAAGGAAAATAAAAATAAAAAATACCCTTAGCACATTGATCAGTAAAGAACTCTGAATACGTATTTCGGCAACTAAGTTGCCATCCTCAGCAGAAAACTACAAAGGAAAATAAGTCTGACATTGTATCTATGTGCTAGATAAATATGAAGCAAGCCAAACATACCTCAGCATCCGCACAGCAGGGTAACGTGCACTCTGTTCTAAAAAACTGAAACATCCAGCCGTTTCTTTTACTCTCTTCTGAACTTTTCTTTAGCTGGAAAAAATACATTCTGTATACTGTTGGAGTCGTTCGCATTGCAATTGCGTACACAGCAAGAATTATGATCGCAGTATATATTCGAGCTTTCAAAAGCGTAAGTGACTTCTTCCTGAATAATAAATATTAATAGTTCGTTCTCCTTTTGCTACATGGTTCTTTTTTTATCGACCCGATATTTCCAGTCCTTGGAAGTATATAAACGTTAGATCTTTCCACATAGATATATATATTCCTTCTTTGTAATTCAGCGTTGACTTTGGGGCGCGCGGCAGTCATTTTTAACGGCCGTGATTCGTGCCTTTGTCACTAGCAGTATAACATTTCGTTTGTCATAAATCAAAATTTTGTTTCACATTTATTATGTGGGGCGCGTTCTCGTTTTCAACTGTAAATCAGGTGATGTACCGTTTCTTATGCAAATATTTGTAAATATGTTCCTATTTATATGCGTATCTTTTTTCGTGAAAAGGTAGCTTTCATATGGATTTTATGTCGAATATATATATATGACAAACATATTGTGACGTCGAAGTTTTTGGACAATTCCCATTTGAATCTAAATAAAAAATTTGTACGGTAAGTGAATTCTGTATGTTTTGCAGAAATCCTCGTTACTGCACAAAATAAAAGTGTGCCAGTTAATGCCATTACTCTATTACTATTAACAATAGGAATAATTTCTTTACTTGTAAAAAAGTTACTGCAAATATTATTTATCTGATCCTCGCCCTGAAATTGAGATTTTTTAAAGTTGTTATGAAGACATGAATTTCAAACTTGCACAATAAAGGTATTATCATGTTATATTATATATAATGCAATTTGTCATATGCAACGAACTGCCACCCGGATATACAAAAGACCTATGCGTAAAATAACAATTTAAGACAACAAAATAAGAAATTAGCAAATATGCTCGTTAGCAGTCTTCCCTCTGTTTAGTTATGAATTCATCAGCATATAGCATATACTACTATAGGAAATTTCACTTGATTCTGCGTCAAAATTTTTCCGCTGTCAGTACTTTAATCTTAATTGGTAAGATATTACAGGATTTGAATCTCCGTCATTTGAGTATACTATCTAGAAGTTAATCTCAGCACCTTGATTACAGAGCTCACAACCATGTTCTCCGTGATAAATTTTGGGTTCGTCTCGCCATTTCAAACATTCGCCGGCAGGTCGTTAATTTATATGATGAAGAATAATGACCATAAGATTCTTGTGGTACGCCTAACTTCACTTACCTTCTGCCCATAAGTAAGATAACAAGATAATTTGTTTAGAGTTATTCGTACATCTGAACTATTCCTCAACATAATCATAACCGACATTAATACATTTCTCGTAGATTGGAACCAGCTTTTTATGTACAAAGTGGTGTGAGGAGGATTCACACCACTTTGTAGCTGTGGTTTTGAACCAATATTGCACACTGTTTTTCAACTTCTTATTAGTGTTGAATCGGTGCTTTCCCAACCACACTTTTATTCTGGTTAACAAATAGGAGTCACTTGATATCAAGTCCAGGCTGTCGGGTGGGTGATCAAGTACCTCCCATCGGAAATTCTTGAGCAGTTCCTTTGTTTGTGTTGTAGTATGAGGCCATGTATTGTCATGAAAACAAAATACCTGAGGACAACATAGGGTTTCACAATAGGTCTTTGCAGTAACTGTCGTCCCAGGGTCCATGAATTCCACCGAAAAAACCCTATGCCGTCCCAGAAGACAATAGCCTTAAACTTACCGCAGGACAAGGTTTGTTTGATATTTCTTAGTTTCTTGAACGAAGTCTAATGCATCAATTGCTTCGTTTGCTCTTTCGTCTCGGCGTTCACGAATTGAATCCACATTTCGTGTACCTTTACAACCTTTCCCAAAAAAAATCTTTTATTTTCCTCGTTGTACCGGTGCACAGATGCGGAAGTCATACACTGACATTTTTGTGCACGTCTGTGAGATGTTTAGAAATCCACCCTGTACAAAATATGTAGCCGAAGTTCAGTAATTGTGAACCGACGAATGTTGCATTCCGTGAGAGCTTTGAAAACACACATGGAAATAGTTAGGACAAAGTCTTTAGCTCATGCGTGTGTGTGGTGGCCTACATTAAATGCAGATATTGAGAAAATTTGTAAAACATGTCATATTTGGCAAATTCAGAGACAATCTGCAAAAAACACCGTGAGCTTGCTGGCACACCGAGCACTGTTTGGGAACGTATTCATGTTGAGTTCTCTGGTCCAATTATGGGCAAATATTTGTTCATTGTGACAGATGCACTATCTAAGTGGCCCGAAGTATTTATGATGTCAAATATTACTACTGAAAGTACAATTACCTTATTAAGAAAACTATTTGCAACATTTGGAATTCCTAAAGTTTTAATTTCTGATAACGGCCCGCAATTAATAAGCTCTGAATTTTAAAATTTTTTAAAAATGAATAACATTAAGCGTATAACTACACCACCGTATAATCCATCATCAAATGGAGCGGCAGAAAATAGTGTCAAAACAGTAAAGACTTTTTTATTAAAACAAACTGGATCACTGTAAATCTATTAAAGCATTAGAAAAATCATTATGTATATTTTTGTTAGATTAAAGAGCAACTCCTCACTGCACTATTGGTAAAGTTCCATCTCTTATTATGTTCGGTAAAAAATAAGAACACGATTAGATGTAATTACGTTGAATACTAGTGAAACACCAAATCTAGTAGAGATTCAAGTAAAAATAACAATACAACAAAATAGAAATAAAAAGTATTTTAAGGGTAACAGAAATATTTAACTTGTCAATGGTCATAATGTATGAGTGAAGAATTTTAGGTTTAAGAAACCACAATGGACACCGCCTATAATTATAAATTCGTTAGGTAATTGATTCAAACATTGTTTGGAAAAGACATTCTAATCAAATTATAGATAATTCTTATGATATTCATTCTAACTTAAATAACATACACAAGAATGGCATTACAACATCGGATTTGACTAATGACGTTAATGTTGATACTCAGAAACAATGCGACGTTATGAATGAGGATGTAAATAAGAAAGAAGATGGGGAAAATGGAGTAGACAATATTTCTAAAAATGTTTCAGAAAACGCACTAATTGATGTGACTGCAACTCCTCGACTTCGTCTCAGGAATTAATGCAGAGTTGGCCTGTATGCCGTAGATTACCACCAACTAGGTTAAAATATGATTAATTTCTTTTCTTGTAATTAATGTTATTTACACGGAGAGAGATGTAATGTATAACAAGAACTTTTGCATGCCCGTGTATAGGCATAAGTGTTGTTTTAGTTCGTACATTACTTCTTATCCTGAAAAAAAAACAATTCTACGCTTGGCAAACACGCACGCTCTCTCACATCGTAGTTTACTAGTTGAATAGTTCGTAATATCATAATGTAGCTTTAACACCTTAAATAAAGTATGGAAAGCATTATGGTGTTTAATTCAAAATAAATATTTAAACACCACAGTAGTACTCATCATAAAATAAGGCCCACCTAGATTACTACACAGTGATGCACATGGACCACGTAATCATGGCAACTGAGTATCTGTTGATAACCTAGCGGACCTTGAAGAAAAATTGCTCTCGTGTATTTTTAACCGATATCCAAGTAAAGCAACTGTAATTTTCTAGGAAATACATTTCAGATTTTTACGTTCAATAAACGTTTATGAAGCATTTAAATCCATTTATTGAAAAAAATAATAATAACTATGTTTCTTTGGTTATAACCCAGGAAGCACCAAACTATATTAGCAAGGCTAGAGATACTTACGAGGTGTTGTGCAATGTTAGTGTCACTATATTGAACATTTAACGACCTGAAGCCATCTGATTTTTCTAGATAAACCTTAATATCTAGCCTTGAATAACAGAAATACAGAGATAATTTTAGTGGTAAACAAACATATAGAGGTGAATTTGCTAGAAACCATATACTTACCCTGCCCGGGGTGTATGTGTACGAATGCGCGATGTTTGTGAAAGAAAATCTTTCGATGTCTAGTGAACAGAATCTACAACATGAATACGGATCGCGTGGAGTGACAAATTCGTATCTGCTGCCACCTAAAACAACAAAAACTATGATAAACAACAGAGTGTTGACCCAGCTAATAAATAAATATAATCACTTACCTGTAGACTTGGACAAGATAAAATTTAAATCGATATTATATTCCTATCTAGTCAAAAAGCAATTATATCTGTGAACGAGTTTTATAGCTACAACTCTTTATAGTTTTATATTTTCTCTTGACAATTGTACAGATATACATCATGACTATTGATGTATGAATTTGTATTTTTGTATTTTCTTTCTTATATTTGGCCTATGACATCTTCCATACACTGTTGTGTATTATTGAAATAAAATTTATTTAAAATATGTTTTGCCAGTAAGGTCGTCAACTTGCGAAACCAAACACCAGGCGATGAATTAAGCTAAATACTTTTGAAAAGTTCCTGTTTACGACGGAAGAAAATGTGCCGAGAAAAATGTTACCCTCCCAGTTAGGTTGCACAATGAAAAGAATTCAAGCGAACATTCCGTCTAGATATTTGCTTATAGGGACTAAAGGAAAGCTTGTAAATATGACTGCTAAAAATGCAGGTATCTACTAGGAATTACATGTATGCCATGTTATGTACTGGGAAACTCGATACAATTTCTGGAGAATTCAACCCTCCATATATGCATTCTATTGTATGCAGACTCAGAAGAATCTTTTATCGAAGAGAAAGTCTATTTTAAACTTAAAAAGATTGGTGAGCCATCCAACAAAATTTTATATATTTTTATAATTCTAAGAACTCTTTCTCTTCTTTAAACTTCAACTATTCACGCATTTTATTCATTGTAACTTATTGCCCAACTCGTAAACACCAATAACAGTACAATATTGACAAACACAATATACAGTGCCCGCCCAAAGTATGTCTTAAATTCAGTAAAACCGAAATAATTTCTTTTTTGGGAAAATTTTTTTGAACACGTCACTTTATTTATTTTTTTGGAAAAAATACACATTTTTGCATGATAGTCGATTATCAATCATGGATTGTTTTTGACTTTTTTTCTTGATTTTGAGAGATCCTTTCATTATCGAACCGATAGTGTAACAATGTGGCCGCCTTAAATAAGACATTTTTCGAGTAAATGGCTACAGAGTGTGAAACCGTGAATTTTATTGTTTACAAAAAACAAACAACAGTCCCCTTGCCAATCAAATATAATTATTAAATTAAGTGTTCGAACAGCCGCTGTCTTCTCGAGAATCTTACACCAAGCTCTACGTCAACAAATAACAAAATTTAGCTGATTTGCAAAATCTCACGAAATGCGCAGGATTAACCCGGAAATGATTTAATATGCTTGGGGGTATTGCAAGCTGAAGATTGATGCAAATATGATCGAACAAGTAAATTAGTTTAAATATTTGGGCGCTGATATGACAAGCTCTGAAAATCTAAATAGTGAAATCCGGGAACAAATAATGAAAACATGCAGAATTTCAGGTTGCTGAAGATAGATTGTATGGGGGAATAAGAACCTTAGAATATAAAGTGAAACGAGAGCATCCAAATCAGCAATAAGGTCCATAATAACATACGCTGCGGAAACAAAACCAAATACCTCCAAGACAAAAAATGATGCGATCAGTAGAAATGAAAATAATAAGGAGCATAGATGGGAAAACACTGTTTGACAGAATCAGGGACAAAGACCTAGGGCAACAAAGCGGAATACAGGACGTGGGAAAATGGATAAGAAAACGAAGAAAATGTTGCAACGAACACGTAAGCAGACTGGGCGATGGTAGGTTAGTGAAAAGTGCAAAAATAAATAACCCTGTTGGGAAAAGAAATTGGCGGAGGCCATCGAAACGCTGGAAGGAATGATGGACATTTTCATACGAAGAGGCATAGGAAGAAAACATGCAGTAGCCTACCTACCACGTGTCGAAAGGAAGAAGAAGAGGAAGAGAAAGGGTACTGTCAAGAAGTTGGTGAATGGCTGTTCGAAGACTTAATTTAATAATTGTATTTACATGCGAAAAAGGTTTTTGTCATTGTCATTCACTCGAAATTTTCTTTAATGTAAGGTGGCAACATTGTTATGCTCTCTCAAAATCAAGAATTAGGGGGTTGCCAATAAAAAATGTTAATGACGTCATTACTCAAATGAAAACAAACTATCCTACAAAAGCATGTATTTTTACAAAAAAAATCGAGATTCTTTTCCTTAAAAAAGTTATTACGGTTTTATTGATTTATTCCATAGTTTAGGCGTGCACTGTATACTTAATTCAATTATATCAGTGCAATAATTATAGCATTAACAATAAATAAAAATGCATTTCACACTGGATTATAAACAATGTCTTCACAATGTCTGTGGGTCAGCCTACAGATATTATATAATGAAGCTTTTAATAGGAGATTAGTCCGTGGCGTCGGCAAACCGAAGGTAGATACAAAAATGGGGATGGACGTGCCTCTAGCTGGAAAGTTAAAAGACAGGTGTTTCAAAAAGCGACGTCGTATTCTTTCAATAACAAGCTGTATCACATCATTACATAGCCAGCACGCTATTGAACAATGCCCAAACATCTCTCCACAAACGACAAATGAATA
This sequence comes from Osmoderma eremita, assembly GCA_031763485.1. Taxonomy (NCBI): domain Eukaryota; kingdom Metazoa; phylum Arthropoda; class Insecta; order Coleoptera; family Scarabaeidae; genus Osmoderma; species Osmoderma eremita. The sequence continues at coordinate 11,799 of JARFOC010064380.1, read as the reverse complement.
GTTGCTAAATTACAAACGTTTTGATAATAAATCTTAATCGTTTAGTCGTCAACACAGAAAGATTATTAGTTTGACCGCTAAGACTCAGCGTATTGTAAGATATCGCTCCCAGACGATTCAACGTATCAACTCTGGAAAAAACTTGATTAGTAAATAAATATTATTATCGGGAAATTGTGTTTTTCGGGAACTCCAAGTACCGAGACACTTGCTGATATTTAATTTTGAATTGCTAACAATCAGATATCATGGTAACATTACTTTGTAAAAGTTGCACATCTTCATCGCTACAAATAGATAAATAAATTTTCAGGTCATCACCAAAGTTAATGCGAAACACTGAAGATTCCAATGAAGATCAGTGCGGCACACCAAATTCAGTGGAGTAATAACCATTACAAGAAATTTGATTACGTCGGTTAGATAAATTACTCTTCGTTAGTCTAGGAGATTTAGTAGAAAGGCTAAAATCAAGGAGCTTCCTAAGTAAAATACCGTGATCTATGGTATGGAAATCATTAGAGAAGTCAGTATAGGCTACATCAATTTGTCCCTGGGCATTCAGGACTTTGTTAGTATATAGCTCAAAAGGCTAGGGAAAAATCCATGTTGGAGCACAGAAAGATGCAATTGTGCTTTATGCACAAAACGAAAACAAATGTAGTATCATCAAACGAGATTTGACACGCCATATTATTTCTTCATCTTCACTACATATATACAACGTTGTTCACGGTTCAAAGCTTGTAATCCATCCCTATAGAGTGAAGTTAACCTTAGTTATCCTTGACAATGCGAATTGTTCCGATTCACACTGTGAGACTGTAGTAATTTTCCATGGAAGGTATTCAAAATTCTGCACTCGTAAGACTGTCTGGATGTTTGAAACGTATTATTATTTCTAATGACCTCGTATTTAAATTTTAATTAAATTTGATCGTTCCGGTTACGATTAGGTTCTAGTACAAATGAAAAATGCCAACATGAATCAGCTGCACATACAATAGAGAGTTTAATTAAAATCCAGCCTGCATACAAAAACGATTAAAAACGTGCAAAACCGATAGTCGCCGAGGAGTCGCCTGACAAGCGCACCCACGTCTACAACCGAACCGGAAAGAGTTTATATTTCTGGCAATATTCAACAAGTCCTCATCAGGAAAGTACAAACGCAGGCATGTTCCCTTTCGTGTGATACGAAAAGTTATGGGCGCGACCATAGACGACAGAACTGGAATCATAACCTAAAACATATTGAGGTTAATGTAGCGGAAAAGAGGAAGAATGGAAGTCTCTCTAGACGGCCGCCAAGAGATTTGGTAAAAGGGAGAAAAATAAACGTCGCATAATCGTCAGAAATAGTTGTGGCTGGCGAAAGTATTGATTTCGGTGAATAGCGAAATTAACCTTAACTGGATTACGGCAGACATATATTTAATCTTACATTTACTTCTTTATTCTGCCATCTGGCACAATGTTTCTATTCTTTCCAACAATAGCTATACGACTTGCTAGCTATTGAATTGCCTGTTTCCACGTTCTAACCTCTATTCCAAACGCAGAACCCAAAAAAAGGAATTACACCTTGAAACTAACAAGTGCATAGAGTATAGTGAAATACGGCAATTGTGCTTTATTCTAAACGTTACAATCTAGTTTCTATTCTTCATAACAGTAGTGTAGAACAGACTGAAAATAAGAACTTCTAGCAGCTCAATATTGCATAATAAACATAAAGGAGACATATAAAGCGGAAATCTATTGAATATTTTCCTAGTTTCTGAGAGCTACAGATTATGTAGCGCCGGCATCATCAAGTCCACGTAAAGTACGTCACCTCCCCGCTAAGCTTCAGATTCCTAGAGGAAGTTGATGCGTTAACTCTAGTTAGAACAGGATAATCCACAGGAAAACACTTACCAACATTCACAACTTTACATCCTTTGAAACCAAGACATTGTTGAGTCAAACAATACCCCTCCTAAACTACTGATTAATTAACTGGAGTCGGTCGTATTTCAAAATTAATTACGAAAGAAATTAGCGCGTTGTATTATCACCCATTATGTTGTTTACTCTTGTTTTTATCAAGTTTTGAATTGCGAAGAAAGTTTGCACCTATCGCTGGGCATATCCATTATGTAGTATGAACGAAGCGCTGTGATATAACTTTATTCAGAGTATAATAACAAAAAGTTTTAGTGTACATTTCCATTGTAATTTATACAAATTATACATTTGATAATTAATTTCATTACAACTGTTATAAATAAACCTAACCTAGTTTCTGATGGAGTAAGAGAGTATTACTATTAGGAACAAAAAATGACATAAACTTTATTGATCTCCCGAACGATTCAACCTGTAATAATACCCAAATTGTTTGGCAACGTATCCGAACAGTTTATATTAAGCAGCATTATCTCCCCTTTATTATTCAAGCTTTTGATTGTGTCCGACATTCCTTATTATTAGAGAAACTACACGAATACGGAATACGAGGCAGTGCTGCTGAGTGGATACACTCATACTTGGAAGGGCAGATACAATATGTTTCTATTGGGCATTTTTCAAACAACAAACTGAGACAATCCAAGTCTAGCTGTGTACCAGTTCCCCATGGGGTTCCTCAGGGATCTGTATTTGGCCCACTGCTTTTCAATCTATACATAAATGACATATATAATTTTGTAAATGATTTTCTACTGTATACATACGCAGATGGCGCCACTGTACCGGTTTCTGGTGATGACTCTGATCAGCTTGAAACTGCAGGTAACGCAACGATGGATCGTGTCCAGCAGTGGTTTTGTTCAAATAAATTGTGCTTGAACCACAAAAAAACTAATTCTCTATTATTTCACACTGTTCAGCGTACCGAAAATATTGCTTGTAAACTTCATGTTGGTACTAAACCCTTGTCGCAACTGCACTCTGCTAGGTTCTTGGGGGTCATAGTGCAGAAGAATCTGCTGTGGAATGAACATTGCGACTACCTTACGAATCTCTTGCATCAAAAAGCTTACCTATTCCGTACCTTAAAATCTAGTTTGTCTTTGGCAACCCTTGTTTCCGTTTATTATTTTGAAATTCAGACTCGGCTTAATTACGGAGTTCTTCTTTGGGGAACTTCTTCTGCAGCAAAAAATGTTTTTATAGCTCAAAAGCAAGTTATCAGAGCCGTCAGTGGCATAAAGCTTAGAGATTCATGCAAGCCTATCTTTATCGCATATCAGTTCTTAACTGTACCTTCTCTCTATATTTTGGAAGCTCTCTGCCATGTACATAAAAACAAAAATCAGTACTTGAAACACAGGAGTGTTCATGAATACGAGACTCGTCACTGTAACAATCTGTATCTACCCGCCCATCATTTAGATGTTTATGTTAGGGGTCTCCAATACCTAGGCAGAAGACTTTATAACAAATTACCATCTCATTTTAAGGAATGCCTTAATTTTACACAAACAGTCAAGAATTTTTTAATCACTAACTGTTATTATTCCATTGACGATTTTTTTATTTGATCCTGTTTAATATATTTGTCGCTCTAACTGCGCGTTTTTGGATTTGTGTATTATTAGTTTAGGTTATTTAGGGTTTCCTTAGTTTTAGGTTTGTATTTGCTGCTATACAGGCGACTTAGTTCAGTTTATTTTAGTTTATTTTTGTTTCACTTTGTCCCGACTACTACTACTACTACTACTACTACAAGAATACGAAAAGCTTTATATCCAGAATGTGTTCATCACTGTTTGAAAGGGTAATTATGTTGTACTCGCACTACAAAAAATATGTAGCTCAAAAGAAACTCTGGGCCATCAGTAATAATTTAGATTGTAGCTCCTCTTTTCTATTTTCATTCTAACTAGAAATGTTCTTATTGCAACAATATGTTTAAAACTTCTAAATTTCTCTTGGCGGTTTTCGTAACTGTGCTTTAGAGCTATGATAAACAGAACGGCTTGCTTGATATAAGACAAAGGTACACATAGTAATAACACTTACTGGGAATAATGTACATAAGTATAACTTTTATAACACATGCAATAATGGGGTAACTTTCCTAGAGGCTTCACTACACCGAGATAGAAATAATGTAGGCGTATCAACATTTAAAATTAATAAGATGCAAACAATGGATATTTGTTCATGAAATAAACTGTTGCTTTTATGTTATGGTGCATTAAATAAACTTTAAGAGCAGTATTACTTGAAGAAAGTATATTGGCGTTGTCTTAACTGTAAATATGGCGCATAATCTTCGGTAACAACCACCATACTACTATAAAAAAAACTACTCAGAAAAGCATCCAAATTATGATTGGTTACCTGACTATTATCATATAAAGTCTCTTATTTATACATATGATAATTAAAGCTCGGGTTATATGTACTGAAAAGTGGGTAAAATATGCACATACGAGGTGTGTAAATTAAGTAATGAGACTGATATTTTTAAATATTTTTATTTGAATATAATTGCGATTCAAGGTTGTCTCCCCCAATATAACTCCCTTGGGAAGCCACACAGCGTTGGAGGCGGTTCTTCCATTCCTCAGAGCAGTGCTGGAACTCGGATATTGGAATCGCATTTAGCTGGTCGGTTACAGCCGTTTAAATGTTTTCGAGTGTCCCAAAATGATGTCCCTTCAGATAAATTTTCAATTTTAGGAAGAGGAAAAAGTCAAAAGGACTCAAGTCAGGTGAATAAGGAGACTGAGGAGCTACAGAATTATTTTTACTAGAAGACCGTTTATGGAAATTGCTGTGTGACAAGGCACATTGTCATGATGCAAGATCCAATCGTTCTTGATGTTTGGTCTCACACGCATGCCTGTTTTTCGGAGTCTTTCGAGAACCTCTCGGTAAAAATGTTGATTAACTATCTGATTTTGAGGCACGAACTCTTTGTGAACGATTTCCTGTCTATCAAAGAAACAAATCAGCATACTCTTGATCTTTGATTTGCTCATTCTTGCTTTCTTGTGCCTTGGAGAGCCTGAAGTGTGCCATTCCATGCTCTGGCGTTTTTTTTTCGGGTCATATTCGAACACCCAACTCTAATCACCAGTAACGACACGTTTCAAAAAATTTTCATTATTTTCAACCGATTCCAAAAGTCAAGGCACCTTTCTCTCCTGATGTCCCTTTGTTCCAGCGAAAGGTTTTTTGGAATCATTTTCGAACAGATCTTTCTCATTCCCAATTCATTGGTCAAAACTTGATGAACGGTGGTGCGAGACAAATTGAACTGTTCCCCGATCATTCTGTTCGTCAACCGACGATCTGAACGCACAAGATCGCGGATTTTGTCGATTCTTGCAGTTGAAGGCCTTCCGCTTCGTGACTCATCTCCCATCGACTCTCTTCCTTCTGAAAATACCTTAAACCACCGAAAAACCTTGGCTTTTGATAAAACAATAAAAAATATTGTTTGGCATTTTTAGCAATTCACATTTAAGTATAGACAAATTATTACATAATATGAACAATATGAACACTTGCACAATAAAAATTTGAACAATCAATGCTTACTTTAAGAAACAAGCTTGTTAACTATCTATTATCTACTATCTATTATTTAAAAAAATGAATATTAGATGTTATTCTAAATTCGCTATCTTGAACAATTATCGTCTGTCATCCAACAAACGTTTAAACGTCTACAATGGCCTCTTAACATCCACAGATGGAATAGGGACATTTTTTGAATTAGTAACAATATGAGGGTATAATTTCATGCACTTTCTGATTTTTGTCTAATACTGTGCTTAACATTTTTTAATCATTTCCCTATTCCTGTAATAGTTTACAATTGCTGACTCAGTCAAAAGCAATGTTGTTTCTAATTTTAAAATTGTGTCTGATACAACAGAGAAATTATTTGTAATATTACATGTTTGGTATGGTGATTCCAATAATTAACGATGGAGCTGTTAGTGGCATTTCATCGGTTGTTACTTATTTTGCACCTTTGATGTTTCTTGTGTAATACATTCCATTTGATTTAATATAAAATTAGTTTTAAACGTTATTTCGGCTTCTTTGATAGCCTATGAAGTCCTAGACAATTCTAAAACAACATTGATAAATTTGTGAATAAAAATGGCGATTTTTAACTATGTTCTGCACCTAGTAATTGATAAGAAAAGTGTGACGTCAGTTCAGACCTGTGCAGTCTTGCCAACGGTAAAATGATCAAAATACCGAATTTTAATCATTTTACGCTCTTAGCGACACTGTAAGTTTCAAAACAACAAATTAACCTACATAAATCTTCCTCTTGTGATTTCAGTGCTCTTTCCGCTGCTCTTTCACTTGTATTTTATTAAGTTACATTTTTCATCTTACCGAATTATATGTATGCAGTAATACTAAGAAGATGTTGACAATTTTTTGTGTTTTAAAAATAATTAAATTATTGAAATAGAAAATAAACACAATATAAAGAAAGATCCAAACACGTGTAAATAGCAGAATAGCAGAAAATTAATAGGTAATTTCTTTTGTTTGGAAACCTAGACGGTGTCGCCACCTGCGTAGAATGAAAGATATTATCGTTATTTTAATCATTTTTCACTGCGTAGGTTTCCAAACAAAACAAATCGACGTCATCACTTTTCTTCTCTATTATTGATTGTAGAGGTAACGGTAAATTTGGATGTAAATTTTTGTAAAACTGAACTCGTAAAGTGAATTTAAAAAATTCTTGTTCTTAGTAGTAACAGACTTAGTAGTTGACAAGAGGAAACCGGTTTTTAATTTCTTCAGCAACCTGATCAGGCTGGTCAAGTTACCATGAACCAAACAGGGGATGTGGACTCAACTAGGAAAATTTCTTTTTTACTGAATTGAAGCATTACGTATGTAAGTGGATGCGTATGGTAACATTATAATTATTTTTTCGTATAGTATTCAATTTGGAAGGAAAACACGCTGTATCCGAACACTCTTCACCTCACAATAAATTGATTAATTCGGAACCCATGTTTCGGGAATACATAGATTTCCATCGTAAAGCGCATGACCCAATTCGCATAAATGCTTCGCTAATACTAATCGATAAATAAATATTTTCAACTTTGATTGTTGATACACTGTTAAGCGTATCGATCTCTAAGCGAGGGCAGTGTTTGTCGGATAATTTACCTATATAAGATACCTTTGAGAAGTCATATGTTCGATTGATCTGCCGTTCAATTTTTTTTCTTTATAGCAGCTATTGTAACTCTTAGAAAATGTAATGACGTGATACGACGCAAAGGAGAACATTTTTTCTTTCTATAAAACGTTGCTACTATCTTTCGTATGTAAATGTTTACGTAGCAACCTGTGCAACTGATTATTTGAGTAACGCAGTAGTTTTCTTTTATTTTCTAATATGCCATACCTACTTCACAGTTTTCCTTTTATTTCCTACGGAACCAAAATGACATATTTAACAGGTCGGCTATAAATAAAAGTGAATGTATATGAATTACAATACCAATATTTTGCATAGGAAACTATATAAATAGAAAAAAGGGAAATAAGGAATGCTCGGTAATGGGATGTTTGTAGCGAGGCTTAACGGAAAAATCTTCCAGTAACCGTCAAGTGTATGACAAGGGGATGAAATAGATGTGAGATCTTTCCATGAATCGCGATCTGACAGTCGAAGCAGTAACGCTTGAAGCTTAAATCTCGGTTTTCGTGTGAAAGTTTTGATTGATGACGTATTAAAATAACATTAAACGTCATGTCGAAGATTTGGGAATGTGAGAAAATTTAGTAATATGTATTACGGATTCTTGTGACTTAGCACGTTAAGTTATTGATGCAGATTATTGACCCTATAATCAGTAACTCTAATTAATTTCGCCGCAATCTAATGCTATTGGATCCCCGTTTGATTAAGTAACATATTACTATCGCAAAATGGGGCCACTTTGTGACGGGTCCCTTAAAAATCACTTTCTTTTCTTTGGTCGGTTTTATAGCCGAACTAGACCTATTCTAAGGTTAAATCAGAAAACTAGAATATGTTCGCCACCTGTCATACGTAGCGTTAAGTTCCTGCTCTAAACGCGCTGGTTTGAGCTTGACTTAGTTGACCATCAAATTCAATGAACGACAGTTGATGCGGAAACTTTCGGTGGGTGAAAGGGTTCTACAGGAGATTTCTTATCAAACGTAATTTAATTTTTCTGAAATACAATTGTAGTCATTACTTTAGTGTTAATATGATATTCATTTAACGACTTTATAATTATGTTTTTATTAATAACCATGCGAATTGGAACCTCCAAACGACGCCGAAAAACATGTTCCGGATTTGGAAAATATTTAATTTTATTTTTATATATATTGAATATTTTAAGTTAGGTATTTTAAACGCTTTTATTAATTGCTGAAAGGTTTTCTATTTTTGCAAATAAATGTTGACTTTCAATTTTTTGCGTATCTTTTTATTGAAAACATGCATATTCCATGCATAGAGACTTAGAAGTTTTTTTTTCTGTAAAATCAGTACAGAGGTTACTTTGTGCCGTAAAGCTATTCTCTTTTGATTTCAATAGAAATATGTGGATGTAAAAAGTAACCCCGACTCTGGGGATAACTTTATGACATCTTTTTTTTGCACTTATACAAGTTTGTATTAAAACTAGGCAAAGGGTGAAGGTATCAAATGAGGTTAGTTGAAAGAGTGTAATGCAAAAAAATAAAGACACCGCACAAATACTTCAAAATGTGTCACAAAGTAGCCCCACTTTACGGTATATTAATTGTTTGATAATAATCCATGATAATCAAATTTTCGAAATTTGTTTTATTTCGTCCTTAATATCAATTATTCCGTTAATTAAATAATTAATATACAGTAAGGTGCCAATGTTGTAGGTAATTTGTTGTTTTCATGAGGATTCATCATATAGTGTAGTTTTAGCTATTTTGTTTGTGGGATTTTTTTTTTGTTGTCAGTTGGCATGCGGCTTTCAATATTTATAGGTACAAGTTTTAATAACTTCTCGTTAAATTTCTTCGTAAAATAAACGAACATAAAGCAACTCGGATGTAATAAGAGATACATAGAATTACTTATTTTTAGAAGAAAACTTATGATTTTTGTTTGAATGCTGACATAACCTACCAATTTTCTTACTAGAATAAAACAAATATTGGATAACTTCCAATTAGATGCATTAAATGTGAATTTTGATGAATGAAGTTCCAAAAACCCACTTATTGCTTTATAAGGTGCAGATTTACCATCATCTGCTGGATCATAGGTATACAATATCATTATCTCCATAACTCTGCAAATATACTTGTATTTTAATTATATTTTTAAACCAAAATGGCAATCTGCTATAGACAACATCTCGTTGCTTGCTTGTAGCAAGTTGGCTCTTGCAGGATTCGGTATTTGGACCGGTACTATTTAATGTGTATATGAATGATATTGCTTTATTCCTACCCGACGCTTATCTTATACGTATGCAGATGAAGTCTTCCTGTTGGTTACAAACCAATCTGGTAATACAACACATTTGGCAAATAACTTAAAACCTTAATTGGAAGGAACATATCGATACCTTAGTTATGAAGATACTGTTAGCAGTTTTATTATAATATATCATGCCTAAATTAAATCTAGAATTCATTAAACTATTGTGCTGTGGTCTGCATACCCTCTATTGGAAGTGTTCCCTTTGGCACATAAACCATTGGTATTAGAACCTCATATTAATGGTCACAATTCTCAGTTTAAAATACTATATCGAACTTATATATTTTAGAAGTATGTTGTTAAGATATACAATAACAGACAAGAGCTTAGATAAAATGGTCATATACAAATGTATGTATAAAAGTATAACCAGAAGTGATTAGCATAGGTCCAAATATGCGTTGTATTTAAATAGTTTAGGTCCTGAAATTTTAGGCATTACGATTTTCATTGAGATCTGTGGAAATATAAGCATTTGAATTTCGTACAAGGAATTTAGGATATCACTAAAGAACTTCCTTAAAGAATATAATTGTTATTCAATACATGAATTCTTCAATCTTTAAATTTGTTTAATAACACGAAATGCATATCTAGGGTCTTTCACCCATTCAATTGAGGTGGCTGGGGTGTTTTTTTTATTGGTTCTCCTATTTCAACCACCGCACCCTATTATTTTAAACAATTTATAAACTATGGTTTTTCCTAATTCATAAAGATTAAAAATAATTCTGTTGTTTTAGCCTTAATAGCTTGAATATTTAATATTTGCACAATTTATACAATGTTTTGTGTGTATGTAATAACCTTTTACATTTTTGTTGCGTTTGGAGTCCTACTCAAGAGAAATTTATTTAGTTCATCCAGATATAAGAAGCCAAGTTATTTCAAATAACAAATAAACTGCGAAATTCACATTCTACTTGTGCATCTTTACGGTTTGATCTGTCCATTTCGACCTGTAAAAACATTGCCTTCCGCTTATTTCGCGTACCAAACGCATAGAGAACAGAAACGACGAAGAAGAACGTATAAAATATTCAGGCATTTTCGACAGAATTGATTGTTATTTTCCTTTTCAAATGAAAGGTTTTCCGTGTGCCCGCTGCCGGCGGTCAAAGGGTCAATACCACAAAGAGCAAGTTTTACACTGGGATTCTCAGGAATTGAATTATATCCATTTATGTACAGTCAAGTGTAAAAAACGAATAAATGTTTTATGGTCGAATACAAAATATCAGTGAGGGAGAATGAAAATTTTATGCGGTATCCCATCCACTGCTTTCCCTTTCGGTTACATTTGGGACCTTTCAGCTCTCGATACAACAGATTGTTAAATCGTATATCTCACGTGGAGCCGAGAATATAAGATTGTTTCAAAACGGGGGCGTTTAAGAAAACGTGGCGGCTGTTAGTCTTGATTTTTATATTGTCTGGGTTTTCAACATTCTCTAATTTTTACTACACAGTGCGGAATCAAAATGTGAATGACTGATTTTTCTTATTTTAATAAATTGATTGATAAAATGATTGAATCACGCAGTTCCATAGCACAGTAATAGTCCATCATAAACATTGTATCGCAATTGAATAGAATTAAATGCGGTTATTCGTATCCACACAAATTTGTAGAAAAAGAATGCGTTATAAAGCATGATTTTTTGCTTATGTATATGTAAGTAGGTACTCCCATTACTGTACCTGGTACGTGCGCAAATTAATTTACGCTAATTATTTCAGGATAAAAACTCCTACTTTGTTTACGATGGTTCTTTCTGCACGGAATTAAGAAGAAAGTTAATAAGCTTATTACGGCCAACGGCAGAGACGTTCATTTTAGACATTTACTGAATCTGATATCTTCGAGAATAAGCAAAAGAAGCTTAACGATACTGAGAATATTCCGAATAAAATCCTATTAAAATGGTCTTGTAAAGATAATTATTAATGAATGGATATTTGTTAAGTTGTATGATTATTAAAATTGAAAATGAATGGCATTAAGGGATATTTTTCAGCCTAGGATATTAAGGATATATTTAGAAACTGTTCCTTTTACATTTTGGTATAAAAAAATTGTAAAAATGTATCATTTATTGAGACACGGCTAAAAATGAATACAACTCAAATAGGAATAGTATAATTAAGAAAGAACAAATAAATTCTATATATCCTTAATTACTGAAGTTACGTACAAAGTGATATATTTACTTGGGAAATGTACTCATGTATGACTTTCGGCTGTACTTTGCATCAGAAACATCTCTCTTCAGCGTCCAGTAATAGTCTGCCAACATAGCAGGGCT